>JAOXJP010226454.1:0-11486 GCA_025762735.1 Platanus orientalis | reverse complement strand
GTGTGTGTGTGTGTGTGTGTGTGTGTGTGTGTGTGAGAGAGAGAGAGAGAGAGAGAGAGAGAGAGAGAGAGAGAGAGTACCTTAGAGAGTCTTCTCTTTACAATTGAACGAGAATGACATCCAGAGCAACCACTCATGTACAACCTTTTCAAGGACTTCAAGCATTCAAGGCCTGGAATATCCACTACTTTCTCACAGTTTGTAAGGAGCAGCTCCTGTAAACTCACCAAGTTTGAAAGATCGGATATACTTTCCAATGCAGGGCAGTTTGAAACATCTACATGAATCAAACTTGAAGGAAGTGGAGGGAGAGACTTTAGCTTTGCACAATGGGGCAAAGAAAGCTTTGTGAGAACAGAAAGGCCACTTAGGCTGGATGGAAGGCTGCAGATATTATTATGGCCTAGTTGCAAAGTCTCTAATGATGACAACTTCTCAAAATCATCAGGAATTATCCCAGATAATTTGCAGGAACGAGCATCCAGTTCATATAATAAGGAGAGATTGCCAATCGAACCAGGAATTGCAATAATTGATTCACACTTCTTTAAACTAAGTCTTTCCAGTTTTGTCAATGATTCAATTGATTTGGGTATTTCTTTCAAAGCAGAAGAGCCATCCAGATAAAGCTCTCTGAGAGAAACCAGCATTCCCATGGTTTTGGGTAGTTGCTTCAGCGACAAGCATCCTTTCAGACTAAGCCTTTCAAGTTTCTTAAGGCTGTGTAAAAAATCAGGGAGCTTCTCTATAGCAGTTTCATCAACCAGAAGCTCTTTTAAAGAAGACTTCATGGGCCTCACGTCATCCGGTAATTCTTTCAGCTTGGAGCAACCGGAGAGGATGAGAGTTTCAAGATTTCTCAATCCGGAGATATCATTTGGAAATTTCTCAAGACTCGAGCAGTCTCTCAGGTTCAAGAGACGTAAATTGCTTAGATTGGCAATTGATTTATGAATCACACCCAGCTGTCCACAACCTTCAAAAATCAATTTTTCCAATTTTGGGTTCTCAGAGAAATCAGGTGTGGCAGTTAGATTCTGGCAACTGTGGAGATTCATAACCATCAACTCCTTAGCCTTCTGTACAATAAAAAGTTTTTCAGCTGTGAGTAGAAAAAATAAAAAATAAGAAGTAATGTACTCATGACAGAACAGAAGCAGTGACTTGAGTAATAATAACTAAAAGGGCAGTCCCAGTGCACGAGGCTCCCGCCACTGCGGGGTCTGGGGAGGGTCAGATGTGGACAGCCTTCCCCTTGCAAGCGGAGAGGCTGTTTCCATGACTCGAACTCGTGACGCCCAGGTCACAATGGAGCAACCTTACCGATGCACTAATAATAACTAAAAGAAAAATTAATAAAGGATTGCTACGAGGTTATAGTATCTAAGACCCTAAAACACTTGCGATACGCACATATATAAAGAATAAAAAAAGCCAGACTGCAAACCACATGAATCAAACTGAACTGCAAATTAAGTGACCATGAACGAGAACAAGTATCAAGCAGCCAGTTCTGCATCACAGATGGTAGGTCATACCAGGTTAAACCAGGTTTAGGTCATAGTTGTTAATCCATCAAGTTGACAGTCCCGGCCATTTTCCTTAAACAAAACATTATAATAATGGTAATTATAACAATCAAATTCAAGGAGAAGTGGTCAGTAAAAACTTACCTTGTACTGGACTCCCCAGTGTTTATGATCCCATACTTTTTTGATCTTGCTCTCTGAGAGATCAAGTACAGCAAGTTTCTGAGTACGAAAATCAGAAGGCAGAGCTTCCAAAGGACATCCTTTCCATTGTAGCCATCTCAGGTCAGCAGGTATAAACTTAAAGTCTCCCTCCAAATTCACATAATTGATTTGAAGCAGTCTTAGATTAAGCATTAGATCAAATTGTTTGGTGTGCAGAGTCCATTCTTTATCTTTCTCTGCTTCAAAATCAAAAAAGTTCTTAATTTTTTCCTTCAAGGATGTAGTAGACCATATTTGGTGTTTCATCTTAGAAAATTCTTCAGAAATCTTCTCCCTCCTCTTCTCTTCAAAGTCAAGAATGATGCCTTCTACTTCTCTTGCTCCCTAAAGGTTAACCATACAAGAAACACTATTGAAAACCAGAAAGGAGCATTCTGCTATGAAAAAGACAGAAAAAGAGAAAGAAATAGCATATCCGACAACTTGGAAATTCTATTTGGATGTTAAGAATATGCAACGACACTGTTTGTAGAGGCCAGTACAATCAAAGGTATGAGTTCATGACATTACAGGGACTGCCTCGTAGGGAGCTTATCCATCAAACACAAAGCTTATCACAGAACTAAATGAATATGAGTTTCTTAGCAAGTCTTTCAAATAACACTTATTTAATTCACTAGAGAGTAGGAAGAGCACAAAAGAATAATGTTATAAGTTATTCAAAAATTAAAATAATAAAAAATAAATAGCAAAAGTTAATCAAAATTTTGAAAAAAAAAAAAATGAACAGAAGATATTTCATCACTTAATAGAACAATCAGTATTGCTAGTTGACATCCAGCAAAGGAATATACATGTGGCAGCTGAGTTGACAGCCTAAATGGGCTCTATTTGTTCACCACATCATTCTCTAATCATGTGGCAAGTTACAGTTTGCTAGTCCTTTTCCACGTGGCAAAAGAAAACTTTAAACTATTATTGAATTTAGAAATGAATGATAAGAATAAAAATTAACCGGATGGCATTAATCAGACAGATATGGAGCTGACAAGACCTTGGGAACTGATCACATGGCTAATCCAAACAGTCCCCTATCCAACGATGATCAGCCCAGATTTGCCACACCATCCCTCCAAGTAGCAGATGACCCACTCCTAGGAAGCCTTTTAAGAACACAATGAAAGAAATAATATAATAATTTGCTTTGGTGGGTCTATCGTAAAAATGGAAAGTTGGCAATGGGGTGACCATTGAATGGGGGGTCCCATTACCATCTACGAGACTGTCAGGCCAAATATGAGGATGGTGTGTGGAGCATAGCAACTGAGTGTGAATACTTTACAAGGAGAGAAAAACATTTATTAAAGCTCCAAAAACAATCTACACCATTAGATGGTTAAAAGTCATTTAGCAATCCCAAAAAAGGGACTCATTTAGTTAAGGGTCCCAATCTTCTATACATGTGGAAAAGCCTAGGCTGGAACACAGAAGATCCTGAAACCCAGACCAGAGACACAAAATCAAAAGCACCTCAAGAACCAATCTATCTTTAGAAAAGGGCAAAACAAGAGAAAAGGATAGCTTCAATAGCATTGTAGACGTGACCAATCCAAACAGTCCATAAGAGGCAAATCCTTTCGATTGGTCATGTGTCAGCACCCTAGTCCACATCATCTGTAGACCCCACCTTGTATTGAACTCGTCTCCAAAAAATCCCTAGTGTTGAAGCTTCAGTTAATTTTTTCTTGAAGTGCAGAATAGAGGGTTTTCTTTTGTGGAAAGGGGGTCCATGGACTGAAACTTGCCACATGAACCACATGGAAGATTTCTTGGTGTTTGGTCAATACACAGCAAGTAGGGATTATCCTATATGGGCTTAATCACAAGGTGGGAAAAAGCATCTGAGCATATATGATCAATGCACCAGGGCGTACGCAGACACGATAAATCTGACTGAATGATTCCAAATATTTTTTCCTTACTGTAATCATTTGGATAGTGAAAAGGAATTATTAAAGCTCACAGCTCTCAAGGAAAAACAAACACAGACAATCCTAATTTGATCATGAAGTTCTTTGACCTAGGCATTTATTTTTTGGTGGGATCCATTCACCAATGGTCCCCGTAATCCCAGGCGCTCCTTGTATCCCTTGAGAATAAACTTAAGTATATATTGTTTAAAATGCAAAAACAACAAACACATAACAAGTTGAGCCAGAACAAACTGCAGAGAAACCTTTAAGCTCAAAAAAAAAAAAAAAAATGTAAACAAGCCTGTACAGGAGCCAATCAAATATCCCCCTTTACCCTAAGAACTAACCAAAATACCCTTGTCAGGTTGTTTAGTTACAATCTAATTGGTTCAGCTCCTCTATTTAAGCTTCTGTATAGGATTTTGTCAGGGGAATAGAAATAGAAGAGATATCATGGATTAAGATCATACCTTCCCAGAACTTAAAACGGTCTTTATTTCATCATGATTCCACAATCTACTAGGTTTACCACGATCTCTTTCTTGTCCAACAATTTTTTGCCCCATGTCAACAAGTTCATCATGCATCCACAAAGTATTGTCATCAATGATCTTAATGAGAGATTTTTCTGTGAGGTCTTTGATTGCTATCTCTGCATTGAAACCACAGCCCTTCAATATATCGATTGCACTTTCTTTCTTCATCTCCATTGTGACAAAAAAGCATGCAATGTCGAGGAATATTCGCTTCTCTTCTACATCTAGCCCATCATATATTATCTTCAACACACCTTGAAGATTACCTGGCTGAATCTGTTCCAACTCCTCCAATGTGCCTTTCCACTCCTCCTTACCTTTCTTATAGAACATTGAAGCACCAATTACTTCTAGAGCCAAAGGTAGCCGTCCTGTGAGGGACACAATTTTCTCGGAGATATGCATGAAATGTTCGGCAGGTTTCTCCCTTCCAAATGCACGGCAACTGAAGAGTTGAAGTGACTCGGTGGAATCCAGTTCCTTCACCTCATAAATTTCATTCACAAGGTGCTCCCTTAAAACATTCTTATTTCTTGTGGTGATAATGATCCTACTTCCTTGGTAAAACCAATCTCTCCTACCAGCAAGAACATTAAGTTGGCATACATCATCAACATCATCTAGAACAAACAAAACCTTCTTATCACGAATCCTCTCTCTAATAGAAATACTACCTTCTTCAACTTCATTCACAAGAGACACACAATTTGGGAAAAGATCATGGATAAGTTTGTTTTGAAGGGAAACTAAACCATTGTGTTTTGTTGAAATTTTTCTGATATTTGAAATGAAGCTGTGGTGCTCAAATTGAGAAACAATCCTGTTATAAACAGCCTTAGCCATGGTTGTCTTGCCAATTCCACCTTTTCCATGAAATCCCACAACTTGGACATCATTGGATTTGACATTTAAAACCTTCATCAGATCTCCAACACGAGAATTGATTCCAATAGGATGTTTAGGTACACCCAAGGGAGTATTATTCACTTTAGTCAGAATCTTCTTAACTAAATTTTGTATCAACTGTGAGTCCCTGTCAATAAACATAAAGAAAAGTAAATAATGGAAACAACTATTATGCTTCAGACAAGCAAACTTGGATCGACAAATAACAAGGTACAACAAAACAGACTTTTTACGGCATGCAATGAATGGTGTTAATACCTTTTCTTGGTGTTCATGTGCACGCCGTTATGTGAGACGTTGTAAAAAGTTAATTGCCCACAACAGCGAGCAAAAAACACCATAAAAAGTTTCGTATGCATTCTGTAAAAAGTCGTAAAACACACTTTTTATAGAGGGCACCTGAATGCCATTATTATTTTTTTTTCCTTTTTTTTTTTTTTTTTTAATAACATGCCTTTCCATTTCAAGGTCACTATCCATATCTGCCCAATCTAAGATCAGCCATAGGAGATCAGAATGTGATAGAAGGGCTAAAGGAAGATTAATATTTTCAGCTGGAATTTTCCATCTGATCATATCTTCCCCTTTAACACCAAAAAAGAAAGTCTTTACAGTCAATGCTATTAACTTTTGCAGTGAGAAACTACTTTCTACAAAAAACTAGTTGATTTGAATACACAAGAAAAGTAAAACTACCCTCAGGATTGGCAGAGGAAACAGTATTAAATGAATCCCCAATGTGCTTAAACAGCAGCACAAATACAACCTTGTAAATTCACAAAATGGCTTGGACTACATAAAATAAAAGAATAATTCTTCTGTACCAGACTGGATTTGGAGCAACAAGAACAGCATTTGTTGCATTGACATTGAGAGCCTTGGCAATGCGGACGGTCTTCTGCTCCATCACTTTATGTATTGATGTTTGGTCTGATTCCTCCATCTTGTCGAACTCATCAATAGCACAAATACCCATGTCTTCAAGCACCTGCATAAAGACATTCCTCCCTTTGAATCCCAGAAATCCTTGAGAGATTCTGTACTAAAAAAAACTTGGAAATTTCACAACTTGTTGGCAGTAGTCTGACTTTACAAAGAATATATAAAATCATTCATACTTCCAAGCATAATACTGGCTAATGCATTTTGGCCCATTGATTATATACTAATTTATGTTTTCTCACTCGAATCAAACTGGATTTTCCAAATGGATTAAATTACTGCACCCTATTGCAAAATGGATGATAAGGCATAACTTGTTTGTCCGGTTCAATGAACATGTGTGCTACACGTATATCATCCACATCATTTATGAGAGTTCAACTCACTCAGAAATATAATGGCATATAAACAGAATACATGGATGTTTGCATGCAATTCTATGCATTATGTGCATAAAGTCATTATGAAGCTCACCAAAGCTCCTCCCTTACGGACCATCTCATTTGTTATTGGATCCTTCTGGACAGCAGCAGTTAGATCAATGCCATTGCTTCCTCTACTTGTGTACATTCCCCTAGGTGACACATTGATTATGCTATTGAGAAGTTGATTTTTAGCAACAT
Organism: Platanus orientalis; assembly: GCA_025762735.1. Lineage (NCBI taxonomy): Eukaryota > Viridiplantae > Streptophyta > Magnoliopsida > Proteales > Platanaceae > Platanus > Platanus orientalis. Next base: position 4,812 of record JAOXJP010226454.1, on the reverse strand, counting down.
CACTTGCTTGGATGGATCGTAGGTACCCCTTGTGGAAGCCAAAGACCAAGACCAAGAAGACTTAGGGACGTCTAGCCATGGGAGGGTGTTGGCACCATCCTGAAAATCTGTCTACATATGGATGACGTGTGGGTTTTGTTTTACTCAGAAACCCATCCAACAAATAGACACATGGCATACTTCCAACAAAGATGCAGAGTAGGAGTCGAGACACGTGTCGTGATATCGAATATGCATTGAACCTAATTCATTCCTTGGTTTCTATCACTAACTTGTTCGATATCAGGCAGAACAACTCTTGAAAGAGAAGTGTCTCCTTGAATTGAGAAAGGCGTTTGTATTATGCTATCAATTGTTATATAAAAAAAGTTTGATTTTTCATTCCTTCCTCTCGAGGTCCGTGAAAAGTCCTCTTTGTTGAGACATGCACCAAACCTATTCTAGCTACCTGGGTCACCCAAACCTGAGTCGCAGTGTGAAATTTTTTTTTCCCAACACAGAGACTAGCGACCACAGTGGGAGATTGCTTCAAGGAGAAGGAAGTTTCAACACCTTAAAGAACAAAAGTGATCACTTTCATGGGAAAACATGGTGCGAGAAACCCTAAGAATCTGACGACAGACTCGGTGCATTTGATAAGTTGGCCAAGGTAATTACGACAACTTTCCAGCTAATGCTCGAACAATGGTACATCAAAGGAGCATCAAAGCATAGCATTAGATGATGGCTAAAGGAAAGAGAATTCGATGGCTTTACACCAGGAACCCCAAGGGGACTTGGAGGGCAAGGTCAAACGACAATTTGCCTCAATAATCAACGAGTCGAGATCCCAATGAAAAGCCAATACGAAAAGGCTCATTAGGAGTTGGTTGATTATGAAGTATAACCTCTTCAAGGTCAAGACTAGTTTGAGTGAGCCTTAAGTTTGCTACACCTAAAGAGGTTCAAGAGGTATCCACGTTTCAGAGGATGCCCAAGAAACCCCCCTCGATGGGTGATGAAGATTTCAGCAGTATGAGATGCCATCAACAGGAATCTCAATTGCCAAATAATTCGAGTTATCTACCTCAGAGAAATCCCTTGATTCGATATGACTCTTACAACCAGCTGTGTGAGGGCCTGAAATACAGGTACTCACCGTACATATTAATATTACCATCTCGAAGTCAGGCTTTGAATGGGCATGAGTGATCAAAGGAGTAGAACACCAGCCCAGTCATTGGGCCAATACATGGGCAAGGTTATGCGAGCAGAGTAAAAAAACAATTTTGCGACACAAATGTTGGGAAAATCTCAAGACGGGCATTTGACGAGCCTAACATTGGGGTGATCGGTAGGGAGAATGAGTTCCCTAAAAGACTAAATGCCCTTAAAATCGACAATGGAAGGCCAAGAGTTAGGGGATATGGATCAATCAACCACCTAAGGTAGAAAAGTGGAAACTAGGCTCCCCTCTATAATAGTTGAAACGATTGTGACAAAAGGGGAACTAGAAGAAAAAGTCAAGAAAGAAGGCAAAAACAACCTTGCCTCAATGTGAACAGATATCAATACAGTTACTATTGATGAAGTGACCGAAAAGGGTTGCAAGACTACAGTTGAGCAGAAAAGACGATTGGTTATCCAACAGGGACTAGTCACTTCTGTTTCAAAGCTAGTTGGTGTCGATGTAGCCACTGTCGATTTGACACAGGATGATCGAGCAATCTTGCTTCATGATTACAGTATTGAGGAGCATGGCTCAGGAAATCCAAGAGTAGGGCGTTGAGACAAAAATGTGCTCAATAAAGACATCGAGAACCAGAAAGCAATGGCAAGAAACACAACATCAAATGGCTTGACGATGCTCGAATGCATCACAACGAACAAAGGTGGACAAAGCCGGTCCACCAAAAATCGACAGGAATTGGGTCCATTACTAAGGATGCAGAGGAAAAGCAACTAAAAAACCGGCTTGGAAGAAAAACCCAGAATTGAAAGAAGTCAAGGATCTGAAAGGCAAGAAAATAGCCTATATTCTTGGTTTAATGATATGACCTCAATGTCAAACGAAAAAATGGTCAACTTAGAGAAATTCTATGCCAAAAGGGGATTTTCCTTTGAAATCTTTGTGACAAAGAAATCTGACGCTCATAGCACATCACTTTGGGGACTCACAATGGCTTACTAAAATGGTTTAAGCCATGTCGAGAGTCACATTCCAATAAGGGATGGACTTGACAAGGTGATTAGGGAAAAGACACTACCTTTGGTAGTAAAAAACCCAAACGTTGTGGGATGACCATTCATTTGGAAAAGGCCATGACGAATCAACAAAGTCTTCAGTGAAAATTTTCATTGACTTACACATACTAGGGCAGGAGTCGATGGTAAATATTTGAAGCAGCATAAAGCTCCATATCAAAGTTAAGAAATAATTAAGGACAAAAATGTCCTACAACAAATGATATGAGCCAAATAGAAAGGTTCATGTAAGGACAAAAAAATGTTATATAATAAAAAGAGTTTAATGCGGTGGCTTACGATAAAAGAAAAGTATTCGTGAGCAAAAAAAAAATGTCCAAATGAAGTTTCATTATTTATAAGTCAAAAGTTACAAACTCTTATCGAGATAAATAATGTCTAAGGGCAAAAATGTTTTAAATCAATGAAATGATGGAAATATAAAGGCTCATATCGAAACCATACATCATTTCTTAAAGCAGAAAATAACCTAATAAAGATCAATGTAAGGCGTGGAAACTGATGGTGAATGAAGGTAGAAAGCAGATTTCGGTAGAAAATGTTCAATCTATATGTCGCCACAAATTAAGAAGACTTGGATGAGGTTTGTTTTTCACCTCTATAGAGGTCATCTCAGGAGTCGCATTGAGCGACAGTTCGAGATTAAATGAGCAAAGGGGCTCAAGTTAATGTGCCTCTCTAGATATGTGTCATTTTCTAGAACCACTGCATGCGTAGGAGAACAAACAACGTGTAGAGGGGGACTCCATTTCAAAAGATGCGGATGACGCAACTCCCTTATCTGTGAAACACTCCTCTATGACATGAGAAGTACTCCAAGATTATCTGACAGATCCATGTAACCCTCCAACTCCTTAAAATAAGGAGACTTGAGATGAAATGACCATCCTCCAGCCATAGGGTGGTGGTTTGGGCAGGGGACATGGCGTAAGTAAACATGAACAAAAGAATTCGGATAACTATAGACCAAAAAGGGGGATTTTCTCATTTAACAAGATTTGAAACCACTTTAGAAGTATCAAAGTCCAACAACATGGTCGCAAGAGAATGACATGTGATCATAGGAAAGATGGATGAGAACAAGATGACGCTCATGATAGGTATTTATAGAAACATAGAAGTAAAAATTGTCGTTGGGCGGTGAAGATGGATCAGTTTTTCAAGTAAGAACCACTGCTTCCTCTACTCAAGGACATTAGAAGTTGAGCAAATCTTGGGAATGACTAACGATAGATCTTCTATCCTAAAAGAAGCGATAATTGAGTAGCCAAGTCAAATTAGTTTTATAATCAAGCACGAATCCCTGTAATGGCCAATGAAGATTAGGTGGACGGAATTAAAGCATTAGAAGAAGAGCACACATGTCTAATTAAGATATAAACTAGACACGTGCGGGGAGCATTTGTTGACACCATCTTGAAAATTTGTCTACAGATGGATGACGCATGGGTTTTATTTAATTCAAAAACCTGTCCATAAAATATAGACACATGGCATATTTCCAACAAAGATGCGGAGTAGGAGTCGAGACACGTGTTGTGATATCCAACATGCACTAAACATGGATCATCACTTATGCGAAACAATCAAAGCAGGGTCATTACGCACCCCATGATAGGCATTTGCTACCATGACAAAGGATGAAGAAGATGGTTGTAGCGATGAAAAAGAATGGGAAGTGGAAAATAATCAACTTGTAACATGAAAAAGATGCTACAACTGATTGGCCCACTATAAATAGGCGAGAAAGATAAAAGGAAAAGGATCCTTATCATCATCAAATTTTAGTCTATCTTAAGAATAGGAATAGATCTAACTTAGGAGTACGAGTAACGTAAAATAGTCTGTAATTTGGTTCAAAAGGATTGAACCTAATTCATTCCTTGGTTGCTATCATTAACTTGTTCAATATTAGGTAGGACAACTCTAGAAAGAGAAGTGTCTCATTGAATTGAATAAGACATTTTTATTGTGTTATCAATTGTTATATCAACAAAGTATGATATTTCATTCATTTCCCTCAAGGTTCGTGAAAAGTCTTCTTTGTTGAGGCATGTACCAAACTTGTTCTAGCTACCCGGGTCACCCAAGCCTGGGTTGCAGTGTGGAAGAAGGAATTTTTCTCAACAAAAGAGATACATTTTCTTATGTGTCTTTTATGTATTAAGGCCAATTTTTTATGTAGGATTTTGTTTAGGGGCATATGGGTGTAATAAGGGTGAAAACTCAAGGTAATTGGGATAAAATCAAGGCTTGGTCATACAACTCTTATTTTGTCACTTAGTAGCCTCTAAAGTCAACTATGGAGACCTACCAATGAGCTGGTCGACAATGCCTTGGTCTCCAAGGCTTTAGTGGTTTACAAAGTTCAGGAAATATGTTTTTCAGTAAGTCATAAAATACTTAAGCTACAAGTTTAGGAGTTTTAGAATGTTTCTAATTTTGTAAGTTAACTCTGCCAATGTTTGTATCTTCAGACATTGCCGGTCCTAAGCCCAGATAAAGGAGGAGGGTGGCGTCAGGTTGAGAGCCGGCCTTAATAAACTACTCAAACCTTAAACATGAATC
>JAOXJP010226453.1:0-11487 GCA_025762735.1 Platanus orientalis | reverse complement strand
GCATAACATCATTTAGGCATCAAGACTCTAAGCACCGTTGACTTAGGAAGAGCAAACGCAGACTCTAGGAGGTTAGGCATTCCCATAGACGTCTTTCCAGATGTTCTAGTCACAAATGAACCAGTCAAAGCACCACATTATAACCCGAAATGCACCATTTCATGACAAACCCTAATCTCTCACAAAGGCATCAACAGGACTTTGAGGGTATGCATTCAAGAACCCACTCATGTTGTTTATAATTTTACCCAACCTCCATAAGCCTTTCATCAGTAAAGCATCACAGGTGAAAAAATTATTATCTATCATTCAGATCACGAAATTTCCCTTGTCTATATAAGCCTTTCATTTGTGAAGCATCACAGACGAAGAACTATCATATTCTTGATTTTTTGACCCATTGGTTAAAAAGTACCATTTTACCCTTTTCACTTCAAAGAATTCACTCCTCGACCCTCAAAGGATCTCTAGAACCTCTCCCATTGCCAGAATGGTGCAATTTCAGGCACTATGGACCCGTTCCTCTCCTAACTTCAAGAAACTCATCACAAGGTCGACCCTCATAAAGACTGACAATAGTCAACCTCATAATTTAGGTTGACCCAAACCTAAGAGTGACCATCCGAAGGGCTTTCAAAGGTTCATCCGACCTCTTAATTCTAAAAAATCAATGACTATATCTTACCCCTGTCTTAGCTTTAAATCTTTAAGTATAGGAAAAGGACTTTGACACCTCAAGTCTGGGCAAAATCTCAAATCTCCCCCAAAAGATCAAAAATCGGTCCTAATCCCATTCCACTCATATGGAGCCAACGTGTTTCCCAGTTATCCGAATCATGACCAGTTGGAGTCCATCTCTCTAGAATTGTGAAACCTTCATAAAACTATCTAAGGCACACGAGCTTTCATAGAACTTATATGGAGCCAACGTGTTTCCCAGTTATCCGAATCATGACTAGTTGGAGTCCATCTTTCTAGAATTGTGAAACCTTCAGAAAACTATCTAAGGCACACGAGCTTTCATAAAACTTATTAAAACGATTCCCTCATTTACTTCGACAGCAGTAGCAATTTTGTATTAGGGACTGGGTGATCAACCGACTCTCGGGAACTCACTCGAACTCAGAAATTCAGTCTGTTAGTAGCCACATCCTCACAATTCTAATGCCTTCAAAGTATCAAATTTTTACTAGATTACAAGATCCCCATGTCTCGCACCATCACTTCCTGTTCAAACAGAACAAGCCATTTCGTCAATATTTGACACACATAATACCCTAAAAGATTCCCCCGAACTCAGAATGGGGCAAGGTTAGTCTCCTTTATTTGGTCTCTACCTTATCTTTGAAATACCATTTCACAAGATGGTACAATGGAGGAAGTCTAATAGTTCATTTCTCCCAACTTTAGGCAACTACAAAAACTCGATCTTGACAAATGACTCTGCTTCGTGATTCCCCTGATGACTACCCAAGAATCCGATGATTAGTCTGTCAGTTCCTATAGTCCTAATATCCCTCAAACTTCAAAATCACAAAGCACAACTCAAAGCAAAGACCCACATAAAATATAGGAGAAGTTCCCATCAAGAAATCCTTATGTGATCAAATCGGTATTTTTGGCACAGTTTTCAACTCGAGTGTCGTAATTCAACATGGTCAGAGGCTGTGGTTCACCTAAACCAAGGGTCATCTTTCATTAGACAATTTCTAAGATCAATTTTACCTCCTTGCCTTTCCAAAATGTCCCGCGACCGTTCTCAAGATAGAAAAACCATGGTTCTACCCTTCACCCTTATTGTAATTTGGTTCCGATTAGCCCATTGTGACCGTATCATCTAGGACTTCAAAACTAGACACTGAGTTCACCTAATTTTGAACCGGAAAGCCATGGAAAGGGGTCACACAATAAAGGTACAGGAAATCGCAAAATAATCATTGTACATTAGTGGACTAAAGCCTTAAGGCATGTAATCTCATTAGTGGAATTAAACTATTCATACCTTAAGGCTAGATTACCTATCTTGGGATGAACATCTCCTCTAATGGACCCTAACCCCTCACCCTCAGATCTAGAAGCTGAATTTCACATCTCTAAGGTCCCACTCATGACCCTCCAAATAGTACATTGATGCCCCACCCTTGATTTTCGCAACTGACCTACAACTATCAAATGACATCTAAACTACCTTTCTTTGTTCACCCCACCAATGCATGTAAACTAACCCTCTCTCATCCTCACCCTACATGTAGCTAGCCTAAGTTAATCCTAACCACCCACCTATCCAAAACACTTAGATACTTGTCTAACCCCTTAGCATAAGTGTCACCCATACATCTCATGCTAAATGTGAGCCCTCCACCTCACTTTTGCTAAACTCATCTCCACCCTCCATCTATCAACCCTTAGGATCAATCCTAACCATCAATGAAAATAAATTAGGTCTATAAATAGCCCCAATTTCGTGATACCTAGGGTTGGCAACAGAAAACCCTAACCTTAAGGAGAAAAAGAGGAAGAAGAAGAAGAAAAACTTAAATCCCCCCAACCCTTGGCAATGTAAGCCTAAGCCTAGTTTGGATTCATCTTATACACTTTAAATATCACCATTTGATCACTATATGCTGTCCAATTTATGCTAGATCATTTCTCTAACTCGAGTACATGGTAGAGGCTCAATAGCCTCTACTTTGCTCTTATTTTTAATATATCTCGGTGTCAATTTTTGTTTGAATTTTGTAGAAGGATTATACAGCCAAGATTTTACTATGTTATGATAGGCATATGTAGAATGATTTGTATTTAATATCCTTATTTTTAGAGCTGTTGAAGGCCTCGAGATGGCCCCCCAAACAGACCCCAAAAATTGGGTCTTTTGAGACCAAAATTTGGGGAATATTTACTGAACTTATTACGAATTTTCTATGCATGATCTTGAGCCCAATTTTTTATATGTTGTTCATATATGTACTGCCTGATAGCATGCTAAATGTTAGAATTTTAAAATGCCCCTAAGGGGTCCAAATGGCCAAAATTAGGTTGCTAGATTTTGGTTTTAGGCCTAACACTTATTTTTCAAGGGAATTAAAAAACAGGCATTAGATGCACAAACAAACGTGAGAAAAGTATAGGCTTATTATATATGATTGGAAATATCTCTTTTAACTTTCCAAATTGACCAACCACACCCAAATCTAAATTTTTTGGAGAGAGATATGTCCTCTAGAGTGTAGACTGTCCAAACCCAACGCTTGTTTTTTTAAGCTGTTAAAAAATAGGCATTGATAGCATAAATAGGTGTCAATTTGAAAAACAGGCATTAGGCAAGCATAAGCTTATTATATATGGTTGAAAACATCTCTCTCTCAGCTTTTCAAATTGACAACTACACCCAAATTTGAAGTTTTTGGGGAGAGATATACCCTCTAGAGTGCAGACTATCCAAACCCAATGCCTATTTTTTTAAGCTGTTAAAAAACAAGCGTTTATAGCATAAACAGGTATCAGTTTGGAAAATAGGCGTTAGGCAAGTATAGGCTTATTATTTATGGTTGGAAATATTTCTCTCTCAGCTTTCAGAATTGACCAACCATTCTCAAATCAGAATTTTGTGGAGAGAGATATGCCCTCCGGAGTGCGGACTATCCAAACCCAACGTTTGATTTTTAACTTGTTAAAAAACAAGCGTTGACATAAAAAATAGGCATTAAAGGAATTTAGGTGTTGAGATCTGGGATCCACCCCAGTGAACCCCAACCCTCTCTAAATCCTATACACAGGCAACTAACCTCTTGAAATTCAACCATGTGCTTAGGAACGTTTGTGGGCCCTATTTTAAGGCATCAAGATGAATTTTAGGTGTTAGACCTGTGAAAGTCAAATGAAACACAGCTTCAAACCAATCCATTCCATAGACACAATTTAGGGATATCCTCTTTACAAATGTCTATTTTAGCTTTCCCAATAATCATAGTAGGGTTGACTATACACTTGTGATTTCTTAGTGTATTAGATACCCAAACTTTACTTGGGAGACAACACTTGAGCCGTGGCTATTACGTCAGTGCGACCAGGTTGAGTCAACCTACTTGTTCACTACATTTTAACCCGTCCCGACCTTTTATGGTCTTCACCCTGCCTTAGGGTCATGTCACAATGGTTCGCGACCCAAAGACCCTAAGACTTGGCCATAGCCCAATTAGGTTATCAAAACTATGCACATTGGTACAACATAGTCTTGACCCCCATTTAGATAACTTGTTTACATTTTGCAGCATCTCAGAGTACTCTGTAAGTATACAAATAATCTAAAATGAATCTACCCTACATAACTCTTATAGTTGGACGTACTTGACTACCGAGATTGGTACACACAACAAACCCCTAGAACTACATACAGTTTGATCTTGACAATACCCTAGGAATACACTGAACCATATAAGATCAGGCATGTAGGTAGCTTGAGACTATGTCTTAGGTGCAACTGTAATGATCACACCACGGGGGTGGTCCAAACCAATAAATTTACATTTAACAAAGCATGGACTTTAGCATAATTTAAAACATGTATGAATGAGAGAAGTCGCCCTAAAAAGGCAGGTATTTGGGGTGCTTAACACCTTCCTCAAATGCAACTAAATAACTTACCCTTTATCTCAAGAATGTAGACCAATATTAGGAGTTGAACCCCTAGACCATTAGGTCTAGACTTCTCTTCTTCTCTCAAAGATGAGAACCGATATCCAACTACATCGGTTAACCCTGAGTTGGTGGCCACTCCCGAAAAAGCCTAACCCTCTTGTAAAATGGTTAGCGACCTCTCATGTACCAACATCATGCGCCGAAGAGTAGGCCTGGAAACCACAAGTGGGTGCGGAAATCAAAACCCCTCCCGAACACCGATGTCCACAGAATGGCGACTCCACTAGGGAGTGTTTGATCTCTTCATATACATTGTTTTAAATTATGTTAAACATATGCTTTTCATTACTTATATACATGCTTGCATGCCTACATTGCTTACATGTCTACATTTCTCACATATCTATATGATTTACCTATATTGCTCAAATGCCTACATATCTCACATGTCTATATACTTTTGATTAGACTTAGGTCACTCCATTAGTTAGTTAGGATAACACTCCATCTTTAACACTTATTTAAAATTGTCATGCTTAGGTTAGAAAACATGCTCATTTTAGATTTAAGATAGCTTGAACTAGTTAGTAGGACTAAACTCACATTTGAACAACTTGTATGAATATATCTCTGCTATTTTCTATTTTACACAAAATGAGTCCGAGGACACGACATTACACCAGTGCATCACACTCATGAGCCATTATCTAGGTCATTACCCACAAATGGACCAACATTGGATTACCACATAGGATGGAAACAATGTCTGAGTAGTTGTTGCTATGTCAGCACGGCCATTCCAAGTTACCCAAGCCAGTTACCACTCTATGATCCGATCTTTTTCGGGGGAGATGTTTAGACTGGTACACTTGTCTTTTATAATCTCAAAGAAACATGCATATGTAGTCATTTTTAGGTTAGAGTTACTTAAGCTACACTCAATAGCTTAGACATCTAGTCTTAGGATTTGATGGCTAAATTCTTTTACTGTGTGCTTGCATGCTTGAATTTAAACTAGCTATTTCTCAGTTCCAATAGCTAGTTGAGCCTCCACTGGTGCAACTAGCCATTGGATACTTGACAACTCAAACATAATGTCATGACTGAATGTCTGGTCAGTCATGTCATATTTTCACTAATAAAGTCAAGGAGTCATGTTTAGTTTTTTACACACATATATATGGTAAATTATTGCATGTCTCTCACATCTTATCTATTTCTCTTTTCATACTCACTCACGTACCTTAAAGTTAATTTAATCACTATCCATTAATCTTAACCAAAGTATCATGGACAAACAATCATGTCTCAAGTCATTCAAAACTCTCTTCAGATCTTCCATATTCTGTTCATTTTTTACTTCTCCCATATCTCATTCAAGCTACTCAATTACTCATGTTTTTCAAATTTAAGCTAATTTCTTCCCATTAATTAGACCATTGTATACCTAACTGAAAAAATTAATAATTAATCAAAAAATGACATAAAATCACTTCTCAAATCATTTCCAATATAATTATAAACCATTTATTCATTCGTAATTAAACTAATCACTCTATTAAATTAACAACCCCCATTAATTATAATAAAATCATTCTATACTTGGAAAGAATAAGTAAAGACATAAATCACATTTCTCACATTAACCTTTCTCATCCCACTAGGGTAAATACAAGCTATTCATTCATCTATATTCAACTTTAGAACACTTTTTAAGCTTTTCATATTCTACCTACCTCTAAAATGTCTTTTATTTATATATGTATAAATCATTCATTCTTTCACATTTAACTGTCGTAAATTTATAAAACTCTTCAAATCTTATACCCACCTATTTCTCAAGATAAATACAAATCATTCATCTAACTTTCTTTTTACAAAACATCTTAGAAAATTCTAGACACTTTCAACTTGTTTAATGTCTCATGTTCATAAACTATTAGTTCATGTTTCTAAAATGCAAATTAATCAAACCATTTCAAACACAGGCAAAATAAATCAAATCTCTCAAATTATTCTTTATATCTACATCTAGGCTATTTCTCATCCCATTTCATGTAACTATAAATCAATCATTCATTCATATTCCTAAAATCAAATCAACTTGTATATAAGAAAAATAAATGAAAACATATCTCTTATAACTTTTTTTCAAATTTATTTATCACCGATATAGGACTTATATAAATCATTACAAGTCAAACTGATAAATTCCAATCAACCCATGTTATACAATAACAGAATCAATAAAAATACTAAAACATCTCAATCAAATAATCTCCAACAATTTCCATATTCTACAAATTCTCAAATCATTTCATGTTTTGTTCATTCATTCAAATCTTCAAAAGATAAAACTAACTAACGAAGTCATTCTATACTTATTTGGAATCAATAAAAATCATAAAACCAGTCACAAATATATTTTCAAAATTTTCATGTTTTACAAACTCTCAAGTTATCTCATGCCCTATTCATTCATTCATTTTCTAAAGTTAAATTAACTAAGTTGAAATCAACAAAAACATAAAACCGTTACCTCACAAATTATTTTTGAGAACTTCCATATCTTACAAACTCTTAAGTCATCTCATGTCATGTTCATATTTTCTAAAAGTCATTTTATACATATCTAAAATTTAAAAAAAAAACCCAAAATCATTTCTCTCAAATTATTTTGTAAATTTCATACTTTACAAACTTTCAAATCATTTTATGACGTGTTCATCCATTCATATTCTCTTTCAAATTATTTCCCCTTGCATTTCACATTAATAACTCATATACATAGACAAGACAAATGAAAAATTAAAAACCATCAATGTACCATCTCTCTCAAGTAAAGTTCATTTATTCTCTTTTCCTCGCAATCGTCATCAGAAATAATGATTTTTGCTGCCTTGGCCCCTTTTGTAAGAACCTTATGTACAAGACTCCTTGTAATCCTTGAGATCACTCCTTTTTACTCAGAGAGACTCCATCATCCCTTAAATAGGCAAATGTAAAAAATACACCTGTCTCTCTAGTCCATCTAGGTGCTTTATCCATCATCTGGACTGGCATCTCAATCCCTATATGAAATGAGCTCTATCCCTACCTCCATGAGATTTGTCATCGACCCTTTCTTGTAGCTCCCATTGCTTCATATTCTACTTTCTTAATAGTAGGGGCATCTTTTACTATAAGATCATCTATGTCTATTTGTTTGCTTCTAGACAGCTATTACTCTCCGAAGACTATGAAGTGGCATCCCGTGTTGCCCCTCTCATCACTACGTTTGTCCCGCCCACACCTCCCCTAAGAAGGAGTTATCTTTGTCTCAATTACTTAGAATCAAACCAAAATATCATATTGAGACTCCTACATGTTTGAACCAATCCAATTACACCAACCCATGAATTTTGTTTCCATGTACAATCCTTTCGCCTTCACCAATTCCTCCAATGAAATTTACCTCTCAAAGCTAAAACAAATGTCTATCAAATTCATGAGCAAATCAAGCAATCGAAATTCAATCATATTCCCATCACTGACCTAAGGGACAACCACTTCTATGGTACCCTTGTATGAGCCTGTGAATGTTACATTTCTTAGAATCGTGATCAACAGAGTTCTAGAAGAAGGCTCACCCACCTCAATAGTTTCCCTCTTCTTCCAACTATACCCTTAAGTTACAAGCTGGGAAATCTCAGATGAGGCCCACCCCCTCCACCCCCTTCCAAAAAGTTCAATCTTTGTAAGGGGGCAAATCTCAATCAATAAATGTTTTATTCTAAACTCTTACAAGATTAATTTTCTCCATAACATTGCGAGATCCTTCTGGTAATTTGTATACTTCCTACAATATGAGTTGTGGTCTTCTTTAGTATCTCTTTTGTACAATTGTATTGGTACCAATGGGCTTCTTTACAACTTGTCTCAGCAAAGCCAACAAATCATTCATCCAAGGAGTAATTTGCATAAAAAATTTCCCATCATTATTTTCAATTCATCCTATCTAGCTCCATTCCCTTTTATAGGGAAAGCGGTTAATCTGACTAAGCAAATTAAACCTTATGATCTCTCTTACAATTAATCAAAATCCAACTTTCTAATGTCATAACATATGAGTTTATTACTTCATTATGCTTCTATATATTCTCAAAACTTTCATGGACATGAATCTTGGAAATGTTTTAAATTCTAGGGGAAAACTCTTTTTGTTTGTTCTATACCTTTTAATGAATATATTTTGTCTTTCAAATATTTAAAAACCATCTTAACAATTCTACAACTTTGGGGCAGCTAGTAGAACCAAACAAGCAAGACATTCTAGAAGAAGGATCTGGCACTCAGACAACTATAGCATCTAAGCATTCGCCTAGAGCCTCCTCAAAGAATTTTATCAAGGAAGTTCCAGAAGCCTTAAGGGGACTAGCATACATACCCAGCAATTCCCACAACATTCCGTCCTCCCACATTGGTTTTCAATCCATGCACTGAGACCAGAATATTCTCCATACTGCCAAAGCCAAAAGGATCCACCCACAGGGTAAACAAGTTATGAACGAGGGAGAAAAGTTTGAAGCAGTTTATTCCCTCAATATAGATTGCCAAAAGTTATACTTTGGGGGGCACCTTTTGAGTGAACTTTAGATTCAAAAACTCACAAAATACGATGGAGGAGGATGCCCTCACACACATTTATAGACCTATTGCAATGAAATGTTCCAACTTAAAAAAGACAAGGAACTCCTCATCCATCATTTCTCACAAAGCCTGGAGGGTCACACACTTAGATGGCTCATGAACCTAGAGAGGGGCAAGCTCTAGACCTAAAAAAACTTATCATAAGTCTTTCTAAAGCATTACAAGACCAATTTGGACTTCTTACCCCTAAGGCCAGGCCTAGAAAAGATAAAACCTGAACCATATGAAAACATTCAAGAGTATAGTCTCTAATGGAGAATTTTAGCTTCTACACTCGAAAGGCCTTTTGAAGAAGTTGACATGACATCAACTTTCTTAAAAACCCTAGTCTCTACATATAAGACAATGGCCCAAACATGTAATGAATTGGCATCAATGATAAATGTTACATCTAGTATTGAGCATGCCGCATGGAAAAGTTAGATCCAAAATATCTAGGTACCCTTGTAGACTACACAAAAGGATTAGAACTTCTTCCAACTACATCTCTCTTTCCCATGACCTCAGTGGCCCCATCCTACCTGCACCATCAATATCATATAACTTCATTACCTACTTAGCCGACACACACACCTACAACAGCATTCCTATAGTGCAAGTCCAAACCCCACCACCCAGAAAGGGAGGACGTAGACCTTGCTCCCCTCGTCCCAAAAAAGTTAGAAGGAAATTTGCCTTGTCCCATCAGTCACATGCTGGTTGACCTAGTCAATGAAGGATATCTCCAGCTACTTTCTTCAAAGTTACCGCCAAATCCCCTTCTAAAGAGGTATAATGTGAAGAAGTATTGCATTTACCATCAAAGCTTTAGACATCCCATCACTACTGCTTCCGATTAAAACATGACATCCAAGACCTCATTGACCAAGGGATCATCAACATCAACCAAATATGACCACCTTGAAGACTTCTGAAGACTTTGTAAATCTGTTTTTTCTTTTATCTTTTGTAAACAATGTATAGATCAAACTATGAACTAGCTTGATCTTGCCCTCTATGTCAGGTACATAGGCAACTTAGGAGTCATCCTTCACACTCCAAGTGCAGCCCCTTGTATATAAATTAAATATTTCTCTAAGACACCATTCTCTACATTTATCTAGTTAGATTCACCTTTCACACAAGGCAAAGCCCCGAATTGTCAAAGTTGTATGAGGAAGAGATCACGATCATAGATTTGAATTCTTGCAAAGACCCTACTACAAATGCTACCTCAAAATAAACATCATCTTTATTAACAACTTAACATATCTTAAGCATGCATCATGTTTTAAAAAGCACACTTTTATTAAATTCCATTTTGCAAAATTATTTTGTAACTTTGTAAAACTTCATGTTTCCAAACTACAAAATTTTTTAAAATTCATGCATGATTTCTTACACCCTATATTTCTTCAACTTCTAGATTTCCTCTAGAGAACGTATTTCAAAAATTTTAACTCATAACTTGCTTGCAATATATGTCATGCTTTTGCCTCTAGGGGCACCGATTTTACAAACCGGGATGCTCCACAGAGTTTCTCTTCTTCAAAATTTTTTCATCACTTTGTGCACATGATTTGCATATTGCATGTACATATTTTCAAAATATTTTTCTAAACCTAGAGGGATCCTTACTAACTACTACCAAGTGGCTAAATGTCCAAAAAACCTCCCAAAAGAACCTGTTTAAATAAAACAATTCAACATAAAATCGGGTATTGATTTCTTAGTTTTATTTTGTAAATATATTCCAGCTCTATATTCCAGCTACTCTGTCTGTGCACTATTCCGGCTACTCTGTGTCTAATTGGTATCAGAGCCATGGCTTCGACCATGGATAGCTAAACCTTTTTCAGTCTTGCTTTATAACTTAGTTCTATTACTGTTATGCTTCATGTCACCATACAGAGTACTGTTTCTGATCATCTTAGACCAGTATGCTCTGTTCCTGTCATGACCAGTATGTTCTGCAGTTACCACTTAATCCGATCTTCTGCATCAGAAAACGTGATTGCAACCTGAAGTATGCTCTGTAGTTGCCGCTTAGTCGGATCTTCTACATCAGAAAAGGGAAACGAAGGAACAACAGAAAACTAAGCCTGACCTAGAAACCTAAGAGTATACTAGCTCTGCCTGACCGCTGGCCTACAGTAGCAACAACAGAGACTCTAGTCC
>JAOXJP010226452.1:0-11487 GCA_025762735.1 Platanus orientalis | reverse complement strand
GAGTTTTTCAAGGCATTTGTAGTCATGAGGTGATGGTTTGTAATGAATTCATTCAAATTTATACTAATTTGTTAACTACAATTAGATATAAAGTCATCTTAGGTTTTTCTGTAAAATGAAATGACTTATGTTATTCAGCACAAATTGTTGCAAATCTGAATGAGTTCATTACAAATCATCATATTGTAGCTACAAAAGACTTGGGAAACTCAAATGAAATTATTTCATTATAGGTGGCTGCAAAACGCTGCCTTAGAGAATAATTTAAGAATATTTTCATCAATAAAATTAGATAATAACATAGACAAATAATAAACTAAAGGATAAAACCTTTTAAAATATTAATTAGATTTTTCTTTTGAGTTTCTTGAAATTTAAGTTATTATATTAGTTATTTTTATAATAATTAGTTCTAATATGACTAATTTTTAATAGTTCAAGTAATTACTGAACCTTATTAACTGCTCATTATCAAAAAAAATTAAATATTAAGGGCTATGCAGTAGTCCATTGTTCTCAATTTTTTTTTTAGGAGTGAATACATTGTTCTCAATTATGACTTTATCATTCACTATTTTTTTATTAAAAATTCTAAGTAATTGATTCAAATCCAATGGCATTCTTAAAATTTGTTACTATTTATTAATATATAATTATTTTTGAATGTTTTGCCATAATATTTGAAATAGTTTTTTTCTTTTTTTTCTTTTTTTTACAAAAAGACAAAAAAAAAAAGTAAATTTTTTAACTAATATGTGGTATATCAAAATTCAGTTTTCTAAAATTTCATAAACTTAATCCAGACTAAATTTGGGTTGAAATTTCAGTTCAACCAAACTAATTTGTCAATTAGCTTTGATGTTTCAATCCCCAATTTTCCACATCAAAACATCACCCATAAAATGGGTTCATGTAGGTCAATGATGAACTACCCTCTTTAATAGGTCTTATTATGAAAGGAACATCTTTGGTCTGGGGCCACATGCCCCCCTGTTAATGGGTTTGTTACCTCATAACCTGTTGATGTCTCATATTTAAAGGATCTAGGCCAAAAGCCGGATGGGTCCCTTAAAGAATTGCCTACACCAAAAATCAGTATGATTAAATGATTTTTAATCGCCTAATCTTATTATTACTTTGTGGAATTTTTTGAAGCTCTATAGGAGTTTTTTTTCTTCTTTAAACATTTTTTAATAAGAAATACATCATTGGGATTATCTGTTCAACCTGATTTTTGGTCTAGCTAATCTCCCAAGTGGGGTGCATCTAATTGTGGGCTCCAATCCTTTAAACCTGAGATGTGGCAAGTTAAAAAGGGCCCCAAGTGTCGTGCAAATACGTGGACATGTGTGAGCCTTATGTGGATTCCAATATGATAATTGCCTATGCATTTTGCACACAAGCATGTGCTTTGTATTTTGGAGGATGAAAAAAGATATATCTATGGTTTGAGCATGTTTTGGGTCAAAATACCAATCCATTATGAGAAGATGATGTGAAAAGCACCCAACTATATCTTTAGAGAAGATCTAACAAAGATCACTAAGAGCTTTGTATTTTGGAGGAAGAAAAAGGATAAAAATATATAGTTTCAGCATGTTTTGGGGTCAAGATAACAATCCATTTTGAGAAGATGATGTGTAAAGCACCCAACTACATCTCTAGAGAGGATCCAACAAAGATCACCGAGAGAGTATACAAAAGGCGAGGCAAGTGGTGACCCTCTCTTGGAGGAGTTAAGATCCAATCCAGTGTAAGACTAGACCTGAAAATAGTCCATATCCACTAGGCCGGCGATGAGATGGGATCATCTGTAGCTTCGTTTAGTGTTGTTCTCATGTTGCTCTCACTACAGAGTGATGCATGATAATAAAAAAAGGCAATAAAGTCACTTAGCACAAAAGAGGATAAAAATGAAATGACTTCATTAATCCTTAGCACTTGTTTTTCACCACAATTCAGTCCATGGTGAGAGCAGTACAAGAACAACACTCAAGGGAGCAACAATTGATCCCCAGGCCAATGACCCAACAAAAGGTGTTGGACAATGTAACCAATAAGGGTGCATTGAGTAGAGTACCTATCTATAATTCAAAATGCCCTTGTCAGGTATATTGCTTATCGTGTCATTTTTACGTGTCGTGTCGTGTCGTGTCGTGTCGTGTCATGTTGTGTTGTGTCGTGTTGTGTGGTGTGTCCATTGGTAATTTTTATGGTCCAGACACTGGACTGGTCCAATCTCCTCTTTGAGAGCTAACCAGGTGCCTGATTGGTCTACAATGGGCACTCCAAAAATGTGAGATAGTCAATGAAAAGAGCTTGCAGTCTCTACTATTGACTAATTGGACAAATGCCAAGATGAAAGCCAATTATTCAAATTCCGTAATCACTGGATTTCCCTATTGCTTCAATCAAAAGACAGGAGAAAGTATCAAGAGAGTATTTTGGTAAATAAAAAGGGTAATGAAATTATTAGAACATCCACTATCCAATGCATTTACCGAAATATCATCCCTATTGCTTAAGCAATAGAAAATGGGAGGGGGGCTTTTAAGGCCACAACCAATACCCTATAATTCAGCAGCAAAATTAATACAAGTAGGGCCAATGCCCATTGAATGACTTGGTGGGGCAGGGATAAAATTAGCCAACCAGAACTCATGAAGAGTCTGGATCCTCTGTTGCTTAAGCAATATGAATATCTCCATAGTTATAATCATTTTAATATATATGCCATGTATAATTACTAAAACACCCTTGAGATTGGTAGTGTTAAGAGGTAAGACTCTGTGTGTGTGTGTGTGTGTGTGTGTGTGTGTGTGTGTGTAAGATTCATGAAGTATTAGTTCGGTCATTGGATCCTAAACCCCTTCAAATTTGTACCAGAGACCATTAATATTCAGTTATTATCCCTACAAGCCCAATCAAATGCGAAGGGAAAAAATCTAAGGATGTTTTTAGTAAATATACACTCAATAATTCATAATAAATTTATTAAATATGTTTATCAAACAACCCATGATAGCGGCATTAGGGATGATCCTTGCCAGCTATGTAACAGGGGGCCTTTTTCTCAGGGTTTTGTGAATGAATGTATGTATGTTATGGCCATAATAATGCATGGTTCTCTCCCTTCATATGAGTACTTTATACCCTTTCATTTCAGGAGCAAATGTTCTACTCCCAATTTGTCTGTTCCACTGCGCTCGCAGACACAAAGGCTGGGGTGTATGGGGTTAAAACCGTAAAAACAGTTTTAAAAAACGACATCATATGTCAGCCTTTTGTGTCTGGGAGCACGGGGGAGCAGACAAATTGAGAGTAGAACATTTGTTCCTTTTATTTTACGCAGGTTTATCAGCAACATCTCCCTAAATCCTACATTCAAGATTCAACCTCAGGCCTCTAAAATTAACTTCTAAACATTCTTTGGTAAAAGACATTGGTAAAACTATATTGATATCCCATGGTATAAGATTTCATTTTGTTAGTGATTGAGAAACTTTGGCATCCATAAAGATGGATATGTTTGAAATTTCAAAATCAATTCTCCTAATATCATTTCCTTTCTTTTCTCATTTAAACCCATAAAAATAGATAGGGATGGGGCTACAGCCTATAGCCAGAGATAAAGATGGGAATGTGATTGCTTCTTTAACTAAAGAGACATATTTTTGTGGATCCTTTGACTTCATAATCAAAAGCGGTCCCACTTGGTTTATATTTAACAAAAACTTCAAAAGCAAAAAAGATTATTTTGGAAAGTGATGCAGCAAATGTTATTAATTATCTAAGTGATACAAAATTAGCATGGTCATAGAAGGTTAAATATATTCTTATAAATTGTAGAATGTTATCTAAAGAGTTTAAAGGGGTAGATTTCTTTCATGTTCATAGAAAAGCTAACTATGAGGCTCATAATCTAAGGCTAGTTTAGACATGGTTTCGGTCTTTATTGGTTGTCAGGTTGTTTGGAGTCCACCTTTAATTCAATAATGCATGAATTTTTCTTATCCTCCCTTCCCGACCATAAAACAAAAACAGAAAACCTACCTTCATTTATATGACATTTTACTCTTCTCATAGGTACCTAAACCACTAGGTAAGAGGCGATTTGCAACTAGGAACTAGCCTATTAGTTCGTAAGCCAGTTCCCTATGGTTCCATAAATGTAGTAACATAGTGAAGTTAGAAATTTAACTTACATGGATTATTCACAAAGAATGCCCTTTTTTAAAATAAAATCATTCCATAGAAAGAGTTGTAATTAAAATTTAAACCGTAATTTAAAAAAGAAAAACAACGTATTTCGTCTTAGATTCTAATAGATATAAATTACATAGCCACCAAAACTATATATATATATATATATGTTTTAAATTTCATAAGTAGAAAAATACATGAATTGATAAATTAGACTATGATAAGTTCAAACTAAAGTCTAGGAGGTTCTTATATCCATTATGTGTAAAAATCACTTTCAAATACCAAAAATGTTATGAAGAAATAAGTTGGGAGCATGCGAGGACTAGAGTGATATGTTTACACTATTTGTGTCCTTGCACATCTACAAAGGTAAAGAGGGTATGTTTTTACTTAGAGACCCTCAAGTCCCCCCATAAACCACTTCTCATATGGTTAGAGATGATCTTAGAACTAATTTGTACAAAACCAGGAAATGTGGAGTGCTCCAGGTGAGCTGAAACACTCCAAAGGTGGTGAAGCGCTCCAAACCAAACTGATAGGAAACATTGTCTAGTTTGGAGTGTTCCAACATGGTAGAGCACTCCAACATCAAAATGGAGCTCTCCAATAATTCTCTGGAAACTCATTTATGAGAGAGTTGCTCCCAGTAGAGCACTCCAATATTAGTGGAGTACTTTAAATTTGGTAGAACATTTCAAATTTGAAATCTACGTTTTAGATTTTTTTGTCCGTTTTGGATGATTTTCATTCAAGAGTTGTGATGAACCACCTATAAAATAACATTTTTGCTCTTCTAAACCTAAAGGTTTAAAGTCTTTTGCAAAAGTGAAACAAAATAAAGATTTGGATAAGAAGAGTTTTACAAGTTTTACATTCTCTACACACTTTCACTCAAGCTTCCAAAGAAAAAGAAAAGAATTGGTTCTCTCTTGTGGCCACAAAGAAAGTTTTTTTTGCAAGAGAAGAAATGAATAAGGTCAATAACAATTGGTCTTACACCTCCTAGTATTCTAACTCACAACCTCAAGGTTGAGATTTCAGATTTTGCATACATTGTAGTTAGTAATGTGGTTAGTTTGTTTATCTAAATCACTACTTTACTTGTGAATCCTTGGAGAACTCTCTCAATATGATATTGTCCTTCTTGATCTTCACTTATATTTGTCTTTATAGAGGCTTACTTAGTTATGTAATTACTTATGCATACTAGTCTTCTTTAAAGGTTTTCACACACTTCATTTTGTTTTGGTTGAGACCATACTATTAATACATTTGGCTATTGAGAGACATTCTCTACATTAAAACTTTGTTTCCCTTGGTTGACTATATTTGCATATTTGGCTATTGAGAACCACATTATATATTAGTACATCAATTCTATTACTTGGACCAAATTATCACATTCAATTGATTGAAAACCATTTTAGTATTTATCCTTTATACCCTTGTGTCAACTGTCAGAGACGTTGTATGACAGATTGTAAATCCTTGGCTCAGAAATAACAAAGGCTATGTTTGCCAGAGACACTTAATGTTTGCTCATTTTTTGTAATCATTGTTTTTAATTAATAAATTGAGTAATTAAAAGTGGATGTAGGCCCTAATATAACTAAACCACTATAGATTCTTGTGTTGTAGTATGTGATCTTTGTGTGATTGTCACTTATATTTTCATACTTGTAATTATTAACATTTAAGCACCAAATACCTTCAATGAGTTAAAACAAAATTAAACATTAAATATTAACTCACCTAAATTGAATCGGAATAAAAAGAATTAAAATTTTAATTATATCCTATTCATCCATCTTTAAGATTTACACACTTAAAATTTCATATATATATATATATATATATATATATATATATATATATATAAACCATGAGACCATCTATCAGATAAGCAACCCTCTAGATTTGATATGTGTTCAATAAGCGATCATCGTCACCATGAACTGAATTCTTTATTTATCATATAAAAAAAATAAAAACAAAAAACCTCTCCTAATAATACTAATTATTGAAGTTATGACCTTGAAATTTTAAATAAAAGGGCTCTCTTTTGATAGTTAGGCTGTAACATTTGCCACATGAGAAGAGGGTTGTATGGTGAACAAGTGGGCCCCTTGCATACTGCCACCTAAGCTGCCATGGGTATTTAAATCCCATTGCTACAACTTAAATGCAAACCTGTCCCTAAAAGTATAAGAAAATAATAAATTTGGATAGAAATTAAATTTAGAGTATTAGTTTTGGGGTTTGCGTATCATGCATCCACGCACATTATTGTACGGTCCCTGCTTTCTAGCACTTTTACGAATCAGAAAAAGACAAAATCTTTTTTGGTAAAGAAATAAAATAGGATCTTAACAGTGCAAAATTGCAATTATCAAATAAAAGAATTCATATAGGAATAAAACTCCTAAAGCTCAAAAAAGGGAGCACAAAGAAAAGATAGGAAAAAAAAAAAAGAGGAAAAATGGCACAACCCATATACATTGCCTTGGCAACTTTAAAACCCAAAAAAAAAACGAAAAAACAAAAAAATTGAGTTTCTAAGGAGAAGGTAAGGAAAGGAGCTCATAAGAACTTGTTTCTATTTTTTTAAGCTTTTTATTATTTAAATTAATTGATTTTCTTTTTTCTTTTTTCTTTTTTCTTTTTTCTTCATTTCTATGTACTGGGTTGGGCCTCAATGGGCCTAGGCCTTGGGCTTCGTCTGGACTTAAGCCTTACGGGAGATAAACTTCAAAGCTACCGCTTCTGGGACAAAAACAGAGAGGACAGGCTTCAACGCCGCCGGCATCACAGCCCGTACAGAGACAAAGATGCCGGCACGGCATCAGCAGCACCGTGGCAACTCGTTTCCAACACGCTTTACACATCGGCCCAGACGGCACGACTCGCTCCGGGTCAATGTGAGCCGACTCGGCGTCATCCGCTTGTCCTTCGCCACCGTCGCACCCAAATCCCTCTTCTCTGTTATTCTGTCCACCGACGCCCACCATCATAGCCTGCTGCAGCTGCGCTTGCAGCGACGCCGCCGTCACCTCCTGTGCTCTTGCCTTGGCTTCCCAAACCTGCGCCTCCACTCTTAGTCTTGCAACTCGTTCTTCCAACTCGGCGTTCCTTCGCACTGCTTTCTCCACCTCCGCGTCCTTCTCTTTCAGCCTCCTCGAAGCTGACTCTTCTACTGTGCCCAATAGTGCACGGTAGTGCTTTTGTCGCCTTTCTGTTAAGGTGCGTCTTAACTGTTCACTCTGTACAAGGAACCCACCATTTTTTTAAAGTTGTATTCAAAGAAAATTCTGTATGCTCAGAACCAAAATTTAAGGAAAACCCAAATTAATAGAAAAGGAATTGGTACCTGGACTTGAAGGAATTGCTCGATTTCGTCTCTCTGCTGTTTGATTTGGGTGGCAAGATCTTCAGTCAAGAAGGATGGGAGGGTATAAGAAGGGAAGACACTCTGTTGTTGGTGTTGGTGCTGATGCTGATGTTGATGTTGTTGTTCTCCGAAAGCTAAACGAAGGCCAGTAGAGACGACGTTGGGTTGTTGGGTATGGAGTTGAGAGAGGTTTACAAGCGTCGGAGGAGAAGGTTGAGATGCAGCTGCCGCAGTAGCAGCGACCGTCTCTCGACTCCTCTTGCGTGGGTTAGCTCCCACTACAGAAAACCCAAAATGGTGCATCTTAGAACCATACCCATCTCAGAATCTCCAAGTTTGGCCTGAATCCAGCTAATACAGGAAGGAATAAAAGAGTAAAGAAAAAAAAATAAGATCCATCTCACCTCCATTGTTGAAAAACATATGGGATTGATCAAGAAATCCACCTAGTTGCGGTTGCAAGGAATAATCGCTCCCAAGCATGTTCTTCTGATCCTGCCCGTTTCTGCAAAACAACCCATTAAAATGAAACGAAGATTGAGAAGATATAGAAGAAGAAAAATACAACAAAGACAAATTGAGGTAGAGAGACAGCGATTGCAAACCTGTTTAACAGCAAAATGTTAGATGGGTATTGAGCTTGAACGGCCATTGTAGATGAAGAAGCAAGAAAACAAAGACAGAGGTATATATTAAAGAGCGGAAAAGGGTGGCAGACGAGAGGAATACGGAGAGCTATGTGGGTCCAGCTTAATTAAAGTGAACACACCATGAGCATGAAAGAGAGGAGAACCCCAAACCAAGGCGGATTCCTCAATGAAAGATGAAACGAGACAGAAAGAGAAGGAATCGAAAATAGTAATGGAACAATATAGAGAAACTCCTCCTCTCTTCTCTACTTTGTTTTCACCAACTTTCCTTTCTTTGCCTGCCTTGTTTTGCTTGCTTTGTCACTTCTCTCACCCCACACATTGAGATAGAAAGAGAGAGAGAGAGAGATGCGATTTGCTTCGAATCAGTCCAAGAACCACACCTTATTCTCCTCCCCCTTCTTTCCTTCTTCTTCCCCTTCTTGGTTGGCTTCCTCTTCTTTCCCTATTTATTCTTCATTTTTTTTAAGGAGTTTATATATTTATATAAGGAGTGGAGTCATGTGTGCGTTTGCTATCACCTTAACATTAACAACTAAGCTAATTGTAATTATTTTAATGTTAATTAGAGAGAGAAATAGAAAGAGAGGAACTGTTCTTATAGCTGTTGATGTTGTTGGCCGTTCAAGGTCTGCCGCAGCCGCTGCCGCTGGGTTTGTTTGTATATTAAGGGGACAAAAATATTTTTTTTTCTTATATTTTCATTCATATTTTTGGTATTATTGACCTTCTAGTTATGATTATTTTTCTATATTTTAAATTATTGACTTTGTTTAGAAGGTTCAAACTTGGAACAGATCCCTCCTTCCTTTCTCCTTTTTCATTCCTTATCTTAGAAAATAGAGAAGAGAGGAGGGATTAGCTTGCCTCTGACCTAATTGCTTGGTTGTTAGTGTTTCTATTTTTTCTTCTCCCATGGTTTTCTCCAATGAAATTCTAGAGGCAAGACCTTGTCAAATGACTAATGTAGCCTTGTCCTTCATTCAAGGGCATAGATGGAGGGAGAAATTTTCCAATTATCAACTAACTTTAGGTATAACAAGACCCTCTCTTTTTATTCTTGTTTTTCTTTAATGGTGAAAGGTTTAACAACACCCTCTTAAATCTGCTAAGCTGTCCTTAAAATCCTTCTCATATGCATCACTAGGTCTCGCGCTTCTCGGCCTAATCGGTCCACCCGTGAACCGGGTTTTTCTTCTTTTTTTTGGTGGGGGTGTAAATTGGCCACTGATCAATTGGGTCAAGTATGAGTTTGGCATTTCTTTATCTAACCCTTCACCTAAGAAGGATCTATCATCTATGAGGTAATAAACACGGTTTCAATTGACTAATCCCATCCCTAATTAAATTCGTGCTGGTCATTTTCCAACCTCACCCGTTGCCCTCCCTAATAAATGATCCTTGAAATGATCTGTGTCTTGGTTTGTCCAAGTAACAAAGCATCCATGGCTAGATGATTTGAATTTGATGGTGCAGGTCTCTTTACCCAAGTGCCCAACCCATGTATGGTTTCAATCAGTGTTGCCTAAGCTTTAAGAGTGATGAGGCTTGTGTAGGTGGTATTTCGGTTACAAAAGTCATTTTCATAAAAGATAACAAGAAAAATGGACCCACTTTTTATCAAGGGATGTTGCTTAGGAAGGGCACAAGAGCGTACCATATATGTCATGAACGATTACAAGGACTTGCGGTTAACTCATAAAAAGTTAAGTTGGCATTGTTGTTCTTCTCCAAAACCAAGAAGGATATTTTTACCAAGAAAAAAAAAAAAAGAAAGAAAATCGACAAGAAATTTTTTTTTTTTTTTTAAAAAAGACATAAAAGAGGAAGGAAAATTAATGCTAGGAAGGTCATCTCGCAATTTCCTTTCTTAGTACCCACCACGGCGGCCTCTTCACGGCAACAAGACTCGGACAAACTAGATAGCTCTCTCTCTCTCTCTTACAAGAATGTGCAAGGTTAAATATTTAGAGAGAGCAAATGTCCTGTTCAGGATTTGGTGTCCAGGACACCAGGGGATGTTAAATGGAATATAAAGGGGTTGGTGATGCATTTTTTGAATATGGAATATGCATTTTATTCCATATGTCCTCCCTTGGTGTCCTGGACACCAAATCCTAGACAAAATATTATTTCCATATTTAAAACCCTATATGTGTTGAAGACATAGATTCAGGCTCCCTACTGCATCAGAAAGGAGGTGCATTTACTATGTCACTTTGAGGTGAACTACTTTTCCAGTTGGGAGTTGATTTCCTGTCCAGGATTTGGTGTCCAAGGCACACGGTATCTTCATTTGGAATAAAATGGGTAGGAATTTGAAATTTCATCTAACCCTGCTTATTCCAAGTGAAGTCATCTAGTGCCTTGGACACTGTCCTGGACAGAACATCTATTTCATATCCAGTTATCCCTAAAAGTAAAAATAAAAACTGCCTACATGGTGGAAGTATCAAGAAATTTTGTACCATACTGAACTGCTGAAGCTTGTAACATTTTTATTCAATGGCAATGCATTTATCGTGTTTATCAAAGGGAGGTGCATTTATGTTGCTACTTGAAAAATGTAATTCACTTTTTCCTCCTAATCATCTCGTGCAACGGGACCTTAGCAAGTCATAGGCTTGCAGGAGAAGATCCTTTGCAGTGTTAATGAACGCCTTAAAGGCCTTAACTATTGGAAACATTAATAGCCTGTTTGTCAGCGATGAGGATTTTATACACCGACCCCTAACTTTTGCCCACCTCTGCTGATGGTCAAGCGGACGGAAACATAAGCGTCGAAAGTGATTTTCACTTTTTGAGAGGGTAAAACATTGATGCTAATGTGGCTGCCCCTTGACTTAGGTGTTTTTGTACACTAGAAAAGCCTCACCGGTTTGGCAGCCATCTGTTATGAAATCATTTCATTTGAGTTTCTCAAGGCATTTGTATCCATCATATGATGGTTTACAATGAACTCATTCAAATATATATTGATTTGTTAACTACAATTAAAAATGAAGTCATCTTAGGCTCAGTCTGGTTGCCTTGAATGGTATAAAAAAAGAATATAAAAAAAAAGTCCCACAAGAAAAAGAAAGAAAATAATCATAAGAAAAACATGAAAAAACTAACTTTTCATGGCAACCAAACTGGGCCTTAGGTTTTTCTATAAAGTGAAATGACTTATGTTATCAAGCACAAATCGGTGCAAATCTGAATGAGTTCATTTCAAACCATCCCATTGTGGCTACAAAAGCC
>JAOXJP010226451.1:0-11487 GCA_025762735.1 Platanus orientalis | reverse complement strand
ATTAATGTCCTAGATTGTAGGGATTTTATTTTATTTTATTTCATTGTAAGCCTATTTAAAGAGGCACCCACATATGAGTAAAACAGTTGAAGATGAATATTTGAAAAGAAGACGTGTGTGTTGAAGTGGGTGTGATATCCCGAGTTTTCTCTCTCAACCCCTCACGTGAGGTTTGCACTCCACCCTTTCTCTCTTTTTCCCCCTTCTTTCCCATTTT
The DNA here is from genome assembly GCA_025762735.1 of Platanus orientalis. NCBI lineage: Eukaryota > Viridiplantae > Streptophyta > Magnoliopsida > Proteales > Platanaceae > Platanus > Platanus orientalis. The sequence goes on along the minus strand of JAOXJP010226451.1, from coordinate 11,270 downwards.
CTTTACTTGCTGTAGAAAATTATTAATTGTCTTTTATTTTCATCTCTTTGATCCTCATTTCCTTTGTATCCTACATCAAGGGGGAGGTGCATTGAGCCTCTCAACATGCAATCCAAGGAATCAGACCCATTTGTTTTTTCAAGCTAGGCTTGTGAAGTATAGTCGAATTATCCTAGCATTGTCAGGTCGAGGAATGGGTGGTAGAAGTTGGCGCTCAAACCAATCTATCTCAGGTCAAGAACTTAAGAACAAGTCAAGTTTCCAAAACTCACATTTTGCGCACGATAGAGTAGGGCAGAAAGCCCTAATTATGCTCTTAGAGGGGGGATCAATTCAACCTTGTGAAGAGGCAGGGGAGGAAGTGATACATTATGACCCAAAGAATCACCAAAAGTTGAGGCAACACACTAAACTATATCAGTTCATATAGAAACATTCATTCAAACATTACCTCAAACACTTAGAATGCTGTTTGGCTGATTCAAACCTTGGATAAAGATAGAATACTCCAGCCGTATGGGTTGATGTATTAAAGGCCTGTGGATTGATTTAATTATGTATTGCTGGAGACTTTTGGGTAGCAAATACCATGGTAATATGAGGTCTTTAAAGAAAAGAAGAGGGTTGATTGGGTTGGCCGACTGGTTTAAAGGGACTGTGGGTGCTAGGTAATGGGATGAACTATCAAGAAGAGGGGTTTTAATAGTGACAATCAATAGAGCATGTGAGTATGGATGGGTGATGGGTATGGAGATGGATTTATGGTTGTAGAGGTTAGAATGAAGGTAAAGTAATGGATTTTGGAGGGTTTTTGTGTATGGCAGCAAGTAATCAAACAAAGAATGGAGAAGAAGGAAGTAAAGATGATAAGATAAAAGAGAAAGATAGTACCTTATGAGGAAATCACCAACCTCACACTTAGAAAATCACCAACCTGAGTCTCCAACCTGGGCTATTAATAAGCCAATAAAACTCTCTTAAAAACATACCTAGCCGTTAAACACAAATTACTCTCCCCTAAAATTTTGTGGAAGAGATTTCTCTCTCATAAAACCCTAATTTGGGGCTTCTTACAGTTATTCCCAATATTAAAAAACCAAAATACCCAATATATCCCAAACTCCAATACTTAATAAAAACAAGAACTAAACTAATAAAATCTCTACTAAAACACTCTAAAACAAAACCAAACATTCTACAAGATGCTCCCATACTCTTCCTTGCTCGCCTCCATGCATGGACCCCACCAAGACCAAGTGTGGGTCCCACCTTGCTACTATGTCCTCATCAGGAAGGCTGATGCAGCTTTGTTCTCTATATGGTAGGGGCTACAAAATCGTGGGATCATAATGATAAAAGGAGGCCAATCACGTTCTCGCTTTAGAAAGAAAATTCCAACGGGGAATGGGAAGGCAATTCTAACTTCGCCAAATTACAGTCATGTCGACTCTAATGAGGGTGAGCTCCATCGATTGGGGTATAGGTCTAGTGGGTCAATGGCACCGCAAGTGATAAGGTGTGATTCTTTAGCTTCTGGTAGGGGACCTAGATATTCTAGCCATATTTATCCTATTCAAGTTTGGTTAGAAGACCAATCGTCCTCTTTCTACAATGGGGATGTTCAGACCGTCAAGCGACAATGTGAGGTGGAGTGATGTGGAGTTTAACGACAAGGAGGAAGGATAGTGTGAATTTTGTGATCGGGGCGAAGGTACTAAGATAATGTCATTGAGGTCTGAAGATGACAAAAAAATTATTGTTCATCAAAGGTATGACTTGTGTGCTTCCAACCAACCTCTCTTGATGCTCCCAACTCCATCATCAAACTTGGTCATTAAAAAGGTTATGAAGGCTAGTAAGCAATTGAGGTCTCGTTCAATGGGATGGAAGAAAAGGTGGAGGCTTTATTCTGGAAGATTAAGTATTGCAAAAGCTAGAGTCCCAAAAGCAGAAGGGGTAGTGTTTACACCATAAATTTACCATTGGGAATTAATGGTTGAGATTAAGCCACATGACATTATTACCAATGAATCATAAAAGCAAATGAGTTGGTTGTGATATGTTAGCGGTAGAATTTGAAATTCAAAAGGATAATTGTTCATTGCAATAAATGGTAAGTTCCTATTGGAGGAATTCCACCATCAGTTACAAGAATAGATGGAGGAATAATATTTGTGAAATTTTGAAATAAATAGTTATTTGGATAGGTGACAAAAGAAGTATTCAAAAGATGGTTTATACAGTTGATTGATGTTGTAGATCATAAGACATGAGACAACAATTTATAACTAAATATAACTACACATTTTATCTATAAATAATAACAAAACATAGAATAAAAGACCCAACTCCAATACACAAACACAACATAACATAACATTATGTAGTTTATCTTTCTCCCTCATAGGAGACCTTTATCTTAGTTTAATTTAGTTTCCTTTTACAAGAAAATTTATTAGAGTTGATTCAATTCCTCTATAGGTTTCAACTCACAACCATGGAGTTGATTTAATTCCTCTACAGGTATGACATCACCCATTCATCCTTTGGGGTTGATTCAATTCTTCCACAGGCATACCACCACATTTCCACCCTTTGGAGTTTGATTTAATTCCTCCATAGGTTCTACCATCACCATCTTTCATCCATCTTCCACCATCATTCCACCACCATTTTACAGACTACATCTCCATCACCGTTCCATCATTTGGAGATTAATTTAATTCCTCCACAGGCATAACACCACACTTCCACCTTTCGAAATTTGATTTAATTCATCCACAGGTTCTACTATCACCATCTTTCATCCGTCTTCTATCACCATTTTACCAGCTGCAACATCTCCATCACCCTTCCATCTTTTAGAGTTTGATTTAATTCCTCCATAGGTATACCACCACACTTCCACCATTAGGAGTTGATTTAATTCCTCTACAGGTTGCAATATCACCATCTTCCACCATTATTTCTACAAGCTGCAACGCATTTCCACCATCCCCTATAGTTACAACATTACCACCATCATTTAACAGGGTATCTACAACAACAACACTACAATCTCAGGTTTCTACAACAATACCACCACTGTCCTGGATCACTATTGTGCTGAATTACAGCATTATTATCATCATTTTTTTCATATGTCATTGTCTTAAACATACTGTAAGTATTTTATTTTACAAATAAAATATTATTTCAGCAAGTTTTATTCTTTCTAAAATTGTCATGGCATTTGCTTTTAAAAAGTCCTTGATATAGAGGCAAAAAGAACTCATAGAAGGAAAAACCCTCTTAATGCAGTATAAGAGAAGAAGATCAATCAAAGTAGAGATTCAACTCTTGAAGTAACCATTTTTTAGGAATTCTTTGAAACACTTTCAAAAAAACTCACATTAGAAAATTTAGAAACAAAACCAGAAAATTTGCAAAGAAGAGAAGAAGAAAATGAAGTAGAAGAAAATATAAAGAGATAGGGGATAGATACCTTGAAGGAAAATCACCAATCCTGCACTTGAGAAATCACCAACTCACGTTTCAAGTTAAGCAAACTTGAAGAAAAACACCTTCAGCCATTTGGAGAATAGGAGAACAATTTTGCTTTAAAATTTCATTCAAATATTTATTAAATATTTAGTAAAAACCATGGGGGCTGTTTTATAAACCAAGACCCCCTCTAATTCAATCCTAACCATCAAACACGAAGATATTCTCCCTCTCAAATCGTGTGGAAGAGATTTCTCCATGTAAAAACCCTATTTTGAAGCTAATTACAACTTTATCCTATATAAAAAACTAAAATTTTATTCATGTCTTATTCTAATAACTAATGAAAAACATAAAATAAACTGATAAACTTTCTACTAGACCTCTCTAAAACAAAACCAAACACTTCTAGGATGCTTTTAAGTTCTTCCTTACACCTCTTCACGCGTGGACCCCACCAAGACCATATGCGGGCCCCATTTTGCCTCTAAAATGGCAAGTTGCTAAAAAAACTCCAAATTCTCTCCAAATGAAGCAAATCTCCTTTTTCATGTTGTATCCCATGTAGACTACCAAAGAATCTTCACTTGCAAATCCTACTAACCCCATGTGTGGGTCCCACCTGTGTCTTCATGTCCTCATCAAACCCCTTGTTCAAAAAAAACTCGACCTCAAGTTTTATAAAGGGAAAATAATAATAACGTCAAGAAGCTCGATCTACATAACTAGATGCTAAATCCACCCATAATCAGGTTGTGATGCAAACTGATCCTCTTGCAAATGTCTGATGTGAGAAAGAACCTAGGGTAGGCAACTATCTTCTTATAGGCAATCAGTAATGGATGTATCTTATAGTACTCATCCTGTTGAATATGAATTGGTGCAACAAACTCAAGAGTCACCACAAAGTTAGGAACCAACATATCAGTGAAGATGGTCTGAATCTCACTTAAAACTGAAACTGGAACATCATCAAGTGGTTAGTCACGAACTGGAGCACCAATGGTACATGTGTCAGCAATCACTACGGTCTCATCTGTCACGCTCAAAACATCAACATTGGCTTGTTCAACAACTTCCGCAACAAGACCTTCATCCTCCACACTAGTTATAGGTTTGCACTCTTCATTAGACAACTCTAATTTGAACAAGGTTTGATTTGGAGGTTTCATTGGATTCTACCTTGGACTCTTCCTTAATTGCATTAAACCTCTTTTTTGTCTTCTTATCTATGGAATTCTGAACATTTCCAACTTCCACTAATGGTACCTTCTTAGCAAGCTTGAGTCAGAGACAATACCATACATCATGGTTATAAAGTTGTAACAATTAGGTCTCTTCATTAAAAGAAACTTTCATCTCCTCAATCCATCGCTTGCTTAAAATCACTGGTGTGTTAGTCAAGGGAAAATCACACACTACGCACTCAACACTGTCGAAATAGTCTCTTATGTGGCAAAATTGAATAATAACAATACGGTCCTCAACATACCCACAATATTTTAGATTTTCCAAATCTTGTAAGACCTCTTCAACAAAAGATGTAGAAATAAGGTTTTGATCACTCCAACCACTAATTGTTATTTTAGTTGTCTTCCCGAAAGGGAAAACAAATAAGTGTTCACTAAAAGAACCATCTCATCACTTTACATCATCTAACTAAAAATGCTTCCTTTAAATCCACTGATATCAATGGACAGCAGCAAACACTAACATGATCAGCCTCTAAATCCCCATAATAAGAAGGTCACCAAGATGAGTTGAGCCTATAGAAAGCCTGTTGAACATATGCCAAGGACCCAACTAAATTAGTAGTAGCACACTTCAAGAACACTTGTGAAGACCTTTGAGAATTTGAACAACGGCAATAAGCAAGTAGTCAGTCCCTAATGCCATGGATTTTCATCAACTAAGACAGCCACCACCCCCAAATATCAATCAATGCACTAAGGCAACACAAAGGCTGAACACATGATGAATGTAAATCTGTCGGGTAGAATTAAAAGGGTTCCAAGAGGGTCAACTGGAGTAGTCAATAAACTTGAGCAACAGCACTTTCTTTCTGGTTCAGCACTTAACTCAAGTGATTTCAACCACTCACAATAAGTAGCACATGTACAGTCACCAACAAGCTACTGTCCAGCTACTGCCCCAATAGCAAGTGTCTGTGTCCTTACGTGAATGATTCAAGTGTCCTTCATCAAATCAATACAGCTTGTAATGAATCATGGAACCCAACCAGCACCTCAATATACTCTGATTAGAACCTCTCAGGAACAATAATAGAACCTTAGTGCTGGCCTCGGTTTTCACATGACGAGTGGACCTCTTAGAAAAGTGGTCCACTCATCATGGGCTTAGCCCATGATGACAAGGAGTCGCCACCAATCCTTCTAAAGATGTGATTGGACATCTATTTTTAGAAGATAAAACATTTCTTATTTTAAAATCATTTTTAAATACCAGACTTCATTTTGAATTGGTCAACTCAAAGGCTTCTGGGAAAGTGGTTCGATTATGGACCATGGAAGGTGTTAGGCACCCCGGTCCATCCACATACGCGGTTACCTACTTAAACCGGTTTAAACTCAAAGTCTAATTTCTATTTATGGTGTGTGTGTATGTTTAATTTTTGACAACAGTATCGTACCTGTACAAGTTATTTAACCTACTGGTTGGCACACATGCATGAGCATGTGTATATACAAGTTATCAAATAAGGAATACATCATCTCCTTATCATGTAATCAAATAGAAATAAAAGGGGATAGGTAGTGTACCTTAGGCTACTTTCACTTGTAATCCACTAAACACAAAAGTGTTAGTACACAATATATGTGCAGGATAAATATACAAACAATTACAAATATGATAAAAAATAAGATAAAAAAAGATAAAGAAAAGAGAAAGATAAATGGCCGGCCCAAGTTGACTTCGTTTGGACATAGTGGACTGATTCCATTTTGGGTTGGGCTGATTTAGTTTGAAAACAAATCAAGTTTGATACGGTTCAGGTTTACATAGTTGAATGGGTTGACTTTTGACGGGTTTTATAAAATAGGCATTGTTTTGGGCCAAACTGGTTTCATCAATATGGGCTTGGATTTAATTGGGGTATGGGCTAGACTTGTTTAGTTTTGGGCCCATGGAAAGATGTGATATAACACATGACTAAAACATGGGTCGGTTGGCTCAAGTCACCCCTTCTTCTGATAAGATGCCTTGCAGTTCATACCCATACATGAAATAGTCCAACCTTCCTAAGGCCAATGATGGGAAGTTTGACAAAGGGATGCATGCCTATGGTACCCCAATTTTCGAAACCCCTCTTAAAAGATGGACCCTTCACATAGGTTGATTTAGAAGGGGAAATTGATTCATTACTGTTCACATCTGGTTGCATCATAACGAGTCTCTATGAACTCATACACGACTTATGGACTTGCTGGCCACACAGATTTGGCTGCCCATCAACAACTTGTTTCAAAGGTGCTTAACGTTTCAAAGATTGGAATTTCACCTGAAATAGAAATGGATGGCAGCCAAAACCAGTGAGCAGTTTGGAAGGTTCAAATCTTTCAAGGTTGTGCAAGAGGTCATTGACACTTCCCACCCATCATAGGTAATGCTTCGAGTAAGGCTAACAGATGTCAAATAGAGACCCCCCAGTAGCCATCCTGAAGAGAAAATCACCTGTGTTTCTAATATACCCTCCATATATATGGCTGCAACGTTCTCTTAAACCTCAACTACCTTAGTGCAGAATCTAACAACTTAACTTGATGGACCAACCCTATGTAGAGATATTAAGTTGAGGTGTAACAATGGGCAAACAGCCAAACCAAGCCGTAACAGGTTGGTTCTTGAAACATGGATAAAACGAACGTATAATTATTTGTTATACAGCTCAAATTTGTTAAATTACTCCACTAGTTTTATCAACACTCCTCTCACAATACCAAACACTGGTCGTGATGATATTAGAATCACTTGACAATCTGTATGAGCAATGCAAGAATTTGACTAAGCCATTGCAGAGTTGGTAATGCTTACAAAGACCAAACAGCAAATCAATGCATCAAAAAATAAATAAAAAAAAATTCAAGAGGCCATTGAGCTACTTTCAGATAACTAAGGATCCATGCCATGACAGTAAACCAAAAAAAAAAAATCTATTCAACTAATAACTAACAAGAATGAATGTTGACTCATGATGAAACACTTATGATAGCAATACATAAGAATCTTAATCTACATAAATGAGACTACTTTACAAAGGGATCAAAGAAGATAATCCATGAAATATACAGCAATTCCCATAGTGATTATAGACACATGACTTTATAATAAAAACATATACGCAATGTGAACCAAACTATAGCATTATACAAGCAAAAGATTTAAATCCTACAAAAACGGAAATAGAATGTGAGGAGGCTCATACCTCCTGATGTAACACACATATATGAATTCTTTGCTTCTTTATTTTTCAGGCAAAAACTCCTTGAGGTAATGCTCTTTTCCTAAGACTTGAACGGAGATGAGTGATGATGGAAAGTGGTGATGGGGGGAGGGGGCTGCTGTAAGCTTCAACTGTATATCCAATGATGGGAGTGCCAATGATCCAAGTATAAGAGAGAAATTCTGTGAACTAGGGCATGAACCAAACTAATATCGGTATGTAGATGGGGCTGTGGGAGTTGAGAGAGCAAAGAAAAAATGGATGGTGCCGTCATTGGGTAGAGATGATGAACCAGTCATGAATTTTCCAGAGAGAAAGAGAGAGCGTGTCTTTGGGATTTTAGCCATTAGAGAGAGGGTTCTAGGGTTTTTCCTCCCCTTTTACTACTGCTATGGAGGGTATTTAAAGAAGATTTAATAGAAGGCAGTGCTGGACGTCCAGTTTGGCCTACCAATTTTACCACTTAAAGGAGATGTTCATATATTCTTTTCTTTGACCCCCATCAAAGCTAGGTTCCAAAATCTTGCAAAAGTAGAAAGGTTTCTTACAAAAAAACGCATGGGTCTTCTCATGGTATTAACTCTTCACCAATTGGTGAATGACACTTTCCCCCTACCCACTATCATCCCTTATGTAGTCTAGCCACCAACCACCTAAACTCATACATAAATGGTAAAAAAAAATGAGTTAAACAAAATATATGGAAGTGCTAGCTGTCCCACCTTATTTTTTCTCCATTTCTTTTTATTACATTATATTTTATTGCCTCTTGAAGCCCTCCTCCTAGCCTATTCCTCTGTTGTCTACCTAAAAAACGCAATCCATATTGTATATGGAAACTTACCCACGTGTGAGAGAGAAATTTACCCTTCTTTTTGAATTTTCAGCATTCCTTAAGACATTGCCTCTCCTAGATTGACCGTATGAGTCAAAGTCTTGGGCTCATAATTTGGGCCAAGGTCTAGCCCATTCCTACATTTGACCAATGTGTAAAGCCTTGGCTTGTTTTGGGATTGGACTGAGAATTATTGAACTAAGGTCGGAAGTTGATCTAGAATTGGGCTTGGGCTTAGAGAGGTTTGGCCTGTATTGGAAAAAGTGGAATTGAATTTGATATCGCACTTTGCAGCACATCGTAAATCGATGGACCCACTTAAGATTTTATGGATTTAAATTTGACCATTTAGATCAAAACCTTTATCTAGCTGAACCAACTACTCCGATTGACAAGGTGGCAACTGATTTTTGATTCAAAATTTCAAGGTACACGATTGGACGGTTATGACTCGATATTATGTGATGAAGGGTTTAGGAGTGAGCTTTGAAAGTCTTAATTGTTACCCTAAGGTTTTGAGGCATGCTAGAGCCATCTATAGTGTCTGATTGATCATCCAGTATGTATTTTTCTCAAAAAAAAAAAAAAAAAATGAGCACTAAGATTTGCATAAACATGATAATGACGAAATTTGATGATCAAACACTCTATTTTTAGGTTTTGGACTGTTTCGAACGAATCTGTGACACTTGATTAGTCATTTAATGTTTGTATGATAAGATTCAGTGGTCCACATTTGTTGAGGGGAAAATCGTAATTTTAATGTCGATGTGACCGAAATTAAGACAACCGTTCAAGAAACTATGAGATTGAAAATAAGGATAAGAAGGTGAAGAAAGTGAGTCCAATAAAGATTTTAGAGAAAAATCATGGGTTTAGAGTGCCAAATTAGGAAAAAACATGAACGGCCTAAAAATGGGAGGTTGTCTAATCACCTTGGTTTTCGAGGATACCTAAGGACCATTATAAAGTACTGGTGCTGCCCGTTGAAAGAAACCTCTAGTCCCTGGGCCAAAATTAGGTGTGGACACTCCGCAATCTCCAAAAATCTGGAGATGAGTCAGGTCTTAGCTCTAGCAAACTCCTTCTAAATTTCCCAAAGAATCCAGCACATAACAATGGTATCAACCACAAAGGAGATGCAGTGATACTACGGTATCATCTTGGCAGCAAACAATCATGAATCTGATAAATCCGATGTGGTTGGAACATAACCAGAGGTGGACAAGAATAGCAAATACTCCACACGAGTATTACTTCTAAAGTGGACTGAAAGTAGAACCCTGTGATAACATCAAGTGCCCAGATGGCACTTCTTCCAAGTGGTAGAACACACACATATATAGTAATTTGCTGGGTAATGTACTTATCTGATGTGCTTGGTTATATGGGACAACAGAAACAGAACAGAGAAATGCTTTATGTGATGTAAATATCACAAGGGTGGTAAATTTGATGTGATGCAAAGATTATTTGATACAGACTCTGTTAGTAAGCTCCAAACAGTAACCTCTAGTGTCAATTAAGCACCACCAGAATATTCAGGTCAGCCAATCTCGGAGGATCAATGCAACTTGAGGAATTACCCAGATGTATATATGATCCCTTAATATCTTTGGTCTCCTAAGTATCAAGTTTCCCACAAGTGGAGACAGAATGTGGAAGACAATTCAGACATGGAAGTGTACCCAGGCACAATTATATCAAGTTCAAATCTCTGTGATGTATAAAGAATAGCAGCACTGTCATCAAGTATGCAACACCAAGCACTTAGGTATCCACGATCAACTCTGGGATGTGTCCTTCAGCAGAGGTTAGCCAAGCAACATCAGATCTCCAGTATCTCTACCGCAGGCTTCAAACAATAGGCTGCCTTCTACGAAATTCACTCCAATCAGCACACTCCAATCAATTGAACCAGCTGAAGTTTTGATATAGCACACTCCAATCAGCACTACTAGCCTGAACTTTTAGGATACCCACTAAAGAATAACTCATTAAGAATAGGTTTGCCTAGGATTTAGCTAACTTAGAAGTAGCCAAACCTGGCTTTGATACCAAATTTGATGCAGTACAAGAGAAGAAGACCAATCAAAGTACAGCTTCAACTCTTGAAATAACCCTTTTTTAGGACTTCCTTGAAACACTTTAAAAAAACTCACATTAGAAAATTTAGGAACAAAACCAGAAAATTTGCAAAGAAGAGAAGAAGAAGATGAAGCAGACGAAGAGATAAAGAGATAGGGGTTAGATACCTTGAAGGAAAATCACCAATCCTTCACTTGAGAAATCACCAACTCAAGTTTCAAGTTGGGCAAACTTGAAAAAAAACACCTTTAGCCATTTTACTTCAAAATTTCATTCAAATGTTCATTAAAAATTCAGTAAAAACCATGGGGGCAGTTTTATAAACCAAGACCCCCCTCTAATTCAATCATAACCATCAAACACAAAGATACTCTTCCTCTCAAATCGTGTGGAAGATATTTT
>JAOXJP010226450.1:0-11487 GCA_025762735.1 Platanus orientalis | reverse complement strand
CAACTCTTTAAATTTTGGCTTTGTCAAATATAATTGAGATTAATACAATTTTAGTAGTTAGTAAATTAAACAATCCTCATGGGTTCGACACTCAACTCTTACACTTTATTACTTGGGCAATTCTTATACTTGCAATTTCTCACATCAATATGTGCTTAGGTGGGTCAAATCCTTTTGATTTATGTTTTTTCTTTAAAAGATATACATGATTAGAATTGTTGATGTATGTTAATCCCATGGACAAATAGGTAGTGGTATGTGTCTTGTAAATGTCTTATGCGCTCACAAGTTTAAGACATGAAAACAAGGAGGACTGAAGACTTGAAGAAGTGATCGGAGACTACCTCAGACTTGCCCCACCAATAAATGTATAAAACATGCATTGCATATCATGTTGAAACCTTAAAATCAATCTAGACATGATCGTAAGCCTGTCACATAACCCAAGGATCAATGGCCCAAGGATAGACCCACTTAGAGTGTAAGGATTGAGACCACAAAAAATCTGGAGTCGCAACCAATTGCGACCCAGATCTGGGTGCAATATGAGACTCTCGAGAGCCCATCCCCATAGGTCGCAATCAATTATGGAACAGATCTGGGTTTGGACTCCCAGTGCCACAATCGATTGGGGATCAAGCAATCGATTGCGGGTTTGATCATGAACCACAATTGATTGCGTAAATTGATTTTAAGGTCTCAACATGATATGTAATGCATGCTTTATACCTTTATTGGTCGGTCAAGTCTGAGGTAGTCTCTTCTTCAATTCTTTGATCTTCCTTGTCTTCATGTCTTAAACTTGTGAAAGCATATGACACTTACAAGACACATACCACTACTCATTTTTCCATGATTTCATATTACTTTAAATATTCAATTTGTCCTACATTTATATCTACTATTTTTTGTAAAGCATAAGTATTTATTTTGATGATATTATATGTTTTAGTACCAGTTATAACATGAGACCCCTTTGCCATCAAAGAGGTATATTTGATGGAGCCCTCTCATCGGGTTTAAATAAATGTGATTAAGTACCCTCTTTGTCGAGTCATATAATTGACGAGTCAGTTTCAATTTGATCCTCACCACTAGGGGTATGGTATCCTTTCATCGGGATCATAATAGGTGCGATCAGGTACCCTCTCACCAAGTGACATTGATAGGTGCAAATGGGTACCCAATCACCATGTCACATTAATAGGTGAAACCATTATCAGTTATATGTTTCATTTATCTACTTAGTAGGTCTCATTACATATCAGCAATATGTTTCAGTTATCAGTTCAATTTTAGTTCAATATTTCAGTTCCATATTTTAGATTATATTTCTCTTTAGTTTTGTATTTGTATTTCAATTTTGTTTTACTATTTGCTTTGTTTCATATTAAAAAGGCATTATTTTCTACATGCATTCATTAGAAGGGTAAAAATGTAGTTTTATATGTTTGAGGGTAAAATTATCTTTTAACATTTTTAGAAAGTCACTTGTGGTGTTCATGACCAAATAGAATGAATTAGAATTGAGGATAGCGAAAATAAATCATGAACTAGACAGGCTCTAAAGTTGTCCTAAGAGTATAATTAGGGTAACTTCATGGGCACACTTATACCAATCCTGAGAGAATTAGAGTACAAACCATATATTATTATAAAGATCTTGGAGTCTACTTTCCAACACTTCAAATGGCGCATGATTCAAGGTTTTCTAGAGTTAGCTATGACCATTTTATCATGAGATGTCTGAGCTAAAAATTCAAAAAATCCTTAAACTGTGCATGACCGATGAAGAAGATAGGACGTGTCCCTCGGGACATTCCCTGACCAGTCACCAAACCCCTAACCAGTTAGTCTTGGAAAAGTTTGAAAAAGTGTAAAAATACACTCAAATGACGTGACTTACTTCTATTTGACACCTATACATGTGAGATCTTGTTTGTGATAAATTATTACCCATTTTAGACCTCATTTGGGTTTTTATACCTCTTAGAACATAGAAAGGAAAAGAGAGAAAATTGAAAATTTTAGGAGAAATGAGGAGAAATTCTTCCCCAATTTAGTAAGTTTAACCCATTCTTGAGAATTTTTGTTATGATAAGTGATTTTCTTCCATGAATTACTTAGTTTCATTTATTTGATGTTAGATATACTCTATTATTGTAGAATAAGGTGATTTGGGAGATTGAAGTGGAGGAGTTTTGGCAAGGAACAAAGGATTTTGGAAGCATTGTAAGTAATCTTGCTTACTATGGGTGATGTGATGTGTTTTTCCCTTTTGATTTTTAGATTATGTGATTTTATCTTTAGATTTCTTTGAGATTATTGGAAATCTTCGCATTCAATCCATTGAACTATATGTTCCTTATGCTTGGTATGACTCTTTTCTTCTTAGAACATTTGAAAATTATGTAGATCTATGCTTTGGACCATTGAATATTATTTAATCTTTAGATCTACACCTATTTTGTGAAACATTATTGTTCTTAAACATTGTATGGACTGTTTTCCTTCATTAAATCCTTTAGATCATATGAAATTTGAATTTTCTCCATATGAACCTTTGAAAATTTGTGTGAAATTGTAAATCATTCAAGATCTACACTATTAATGATCAAATTGATAGACAACCTTGCCTTTCCCTTTGTTTGGCACACTAAAAGCGATAATTGATTGATCTCATCTACAATTAAATTCATTGGAAAATCATCTGAACTTCTAAATTTTTGTAACTTTGTATTGAACTCATTGATTCTATTGAACTTTATGCTTTTCACGTAAACATATGAACTATGTAGCCCATTGAATCCTATTACATGCTTTGAATCATTGATATTATATGAAATCTCAATGAATTATTATATTTTTGATCTTATGAACATCGACTCACTTATTAACATTAAATCTATGTAAATCATATACCTTTGAAATGTTTGAATCATGGAAATGCTATGCTTATATAATTTTATGCATTATAGAACTTTTTGATTATTGAGGCCATGTGGACCTTCAAACTTATTGATGTGAACCCTATTGGACTTCAAACCTTTAACCCATTTTGGACCCCACGTAGGGCTAAGTGTGACCATCAACTATGTAGGCCTTGACACTAAGCTAAGTGAGTCATTTGACTCTTTAGGTCTACTCACAAAGCTAAGTGAGAAAAAGTACTTTGGATATTCTCTTTGATTCACAGATATTGGCCCTACTTTTGGGGATTAAACAGATGATCAAAACCCTATCCTTAGAGTTACAACAAGGACATTGACCCTATAGAAATTAGAAGAATGTCATGTTTAAATAGAATCATGTGTATTGTCATGCATAAGCCCTACATGATAAACCATGATGATGAGTATATATAACTTGTGATGACTAGTAGATGATGTATGTATACTAGCACATGCCTACACGCTAGAAATTGGTATGTATTCTTTATGGAGATATATTCAGTATTATTTTATTGAAAGGTTTGTGCTTTACCCATCCAGTTTTATAGTAGGTTTTGTGTACCTATTTATGATCTGTGGATCTCACCCATCCATACCACTTTTCTAGATGAGGTTTACTGCAAGTACACCGTTTGGAGTGCCTAAAGGTCGGAAGGAAGGCATGCAACTAATGTTTTCTTTTAGCTGTTTTTAGTTTACTTTACACTCTACATTTTTATTAGGCTTTGTTCTGGGATTGTATTAGGTTCAAAGTTATGTACTTAAGATTTACAGTTTCATATTTTAATTATAAGGATGAAAGACTAGTTTTATAGATGGTATACATATACTTATTGTTTATTTATGTTGTACTTGTAAGATTACGATGTTTTAGTGATAGATTTTTCTTATTCTGCTATGTATGTTATGTTACATCTATGGTTAAGGTAAAAGGTTAAAATTTATAGCGAATTGAGTATGGATCCAGTTTAATAGCAACCTAGATTCATGACTAAATAAGGCCTTAGATTTATGGTCGTTACAGTATGTTTTATAGTCTAGACCATGACGAAGATAACTTGGAGTCCTTAATGAAGTTGTAGTCCCCCTACACATCAACCCAAACTGTATATATTCGTGGATTACATCATGATTGAGCATTGACCTTCAGTACCAACGATTTCTCGAGTGTATTTAAGTGACAATGAGCTATGAAGACTTGGACCTGAGAGTATTGGAATAGAGAGAACCTAGGCCAGCTTAAGAATGTTAGTTCAACCAAGTATGTCCAAGCCGTGTCCTTACCCTACCTAAGATGGGCTTAATGGGTTGGGTGGCTTGTGCAGTCTATGTCAATGGCTAACCCAGTTTTTGGTCCTCTATGTGTGTTGTTAGTTAACGTTTACTTAAATGAAAAAGAAATGACAAAGTAAGTGAACCAATGACTTAAATGACAAAGTCCACTTGCAAGTTATGTGACCCATCCTTACCTTTTCAATCTAACAAATCAAATGGTTGGAGGAATGGGCTAAACCTTATTGCATTCATGAGAAGTAAATTTGAAAAAAACAAGGTGAAAAAGAAAGAAAAGAAATATGGGATGGTGACGATAATAACGAAAGCCATAAAAAAATCATTACTCTCACCAATTTCTAAACCTAGAAGCTTTACAACAACTAATTTTATTATCCTCAGCAACAAAAACAACGATGAAGGCATCAACAACAAACATTAGATTCAAAGCAAAAAATAGAATCACCAGATTCCCGATGAGAGAGAGGGGGGGATGGAGAGAGGGATAATTGACTCACTGGAATCCTGAATTCTGGGCAATGACGTCTAATCAGTGATGGGGGTGCAGGTATGCAAGGGGAGTTCTACTTTTCAATCATATTCGGTTGTACTCAAAACCTACCAATCCGTTGTTTTACCTACTTTAGTATTACATGTATGGATCTCACACGTTTCACATTCATTAACTCCGTCCAATTATAAGCATAATCAACTGTAAGAAGCAGCTGGATCCCTACTTCCAAATAAGTGGCTTTTTCCTTCTCTCTCCTACTTCTAGCTTATTTATAAGCAACTTTTTTTTATTGCGAATCAAACACCAGTAAACACCAACTTTTGACTTTTGGCACCTAATGAATCAAAATTTGGTTCCCATAAGTTTAACCAAATGCTACCTAAGTGTTTACATAATCTTATTCTGTTCGAAGAAATGATTCATTGAAATAATGATATATTCACCTGTTCCATCAAGATGTGTCTAAAATCTAGCTACAAGAGAATCAGGAACACAGAGCTTTTCCACCCACTTCTTTGATCTTACGAATGTCAAAGTGGATTTTCTAGAGTGCTAAAGCTTGCAATGACCCTGAAGCATGATGTGTTGGGAGACACATGTCCGGAAAAAGTGAAAAAACCATTTTGCACTCAGTGAAAAAAAATACATATAAGCGTTTTTGTCTATTTTCGGACACCTGTCTCCCAGTGCATCGTGCTTCAAAATCACTGCAAGCTTTAGAGCTCCAGGAAATCTTCTTTGTAAGAGTGCTGGTTTTAAGAATGAATGATTACCATTCTCTGAGAATTGAAGATGTTTATTACTTTATAACCATATTTATGATTAAAAAATTAAGAATTATAGAGAGAGAAAGAGAGAGAGAGAGAGAGAGAGAGGAAATACACTAAGCCGGGAGACAAACCTATGCACCTTTGTTTCGTGTTTCTCTCACCACAAAGTGACACATGGAAAAAATGATCATTGTTTTTGTTTTTTTGTTTTAACCACACGTCACTCTATGGTGACAACAACACTCAATAGAGCTACAAAGAATCTCAAGTGCTCAATCAAGCATTCAATCACATCAGATCATGTATTACCATAAATTCCCATTAGGTTAGGGCAATACATGATCCGACTTGATCAGTTAGATCGATTCACTTGTTCTTTTTATATGTCTACAATCATCTTGGATTTGGTGAGACCCCTAAAGTGAGCCTAAGATGAGAATGCTATTAGTGGCTAACACATCAGCACTGAAAAAAGTGATCTACACTTTTTGGAGGATGTTTTTCACTTTTTGGTGTTGATGCGTCGGCCTCTAATGTCATTGTCACCTTAAACTCACCTTAGGTGGTCTCACCAAATCCTTAGGGGTCTACAATGATCCGACTTCATCAAATAGATGATGTTGTATCCAAGACCATTGATTTTTTTCTAAGATAAAATTGAGCTCGGGAAAACAACGGGTTAGGCTTAAGATGGGTTTGGCTATCCAACCCTATTCATTGACCTTTGAGTAGGGTTGGGACAAGAAATGGCATAGGTTACTGTGGAGCAGAAGATAATGGAAGAAAGTCACTAAAAAGACAAGACGAGAGAGAGATATTAGGCCATAAAAGACAAGATCATTTTATAAATGTTATGGATTTGCACAAAAATAAACTAAACAAATATTCTTTGATGAAAAAGTGTCTGAGGCCCTTTTTCTGGTAAAAGCATTAGCTCGATTTCATTCGACTAAAATTTCCTCGCGATTGCAAATGTCCATTGCAAGAATGGAAGAAATACGATGAGGGAGAGGTGTACCATTCTATTTAAGAGAAATATGATCCTAAGATAATCTCTAGGAACATATGAAATGGACACTTGAGAGTTTTGAAGCATCACCTGACAACAATCTAATAGAATGTTTTGTATCCTCCAAGGTACCTAAACAGATCTATTGGAGATCAAATTCACTATTAAAGCGCTATCACCTTCAATATGGACAGGGGAATCTTGATAATCCTGTGCCAACAAGAGTCCCAGATAAAATGCCATCGCTTCCGCCTCTTCTAGGTTATAGGCCCATAATTCTTTTGTTTCTCCCTGTACAAAGGTGCCTCTGGAATATCGAACTATAGCATCTGTCACACTAAAAACCCCACAACACCATCAACATTTACCTTATATGTACCACATCGGGGGTGAATCCAATGAAAAAGAGGACAGGCGGCCTGATGAGATGATTAACTTGGAGGAGTAGGACCTAGAGAATCATGATTTGGACTATAGTATTTGTATAACTGCATAGCATTAGCAACAATGGTTTCTATTGTTGCTGATTGGTGATTAAAAATCAGTTTATTTATGCCTTTCCATATACATCAAAAAATAATGGCTTCTTGCTGAAATATCTTGAATGTTTGAGGAGTTGACAACCATTCTTGAATCCAGTCATAAAATGAATTGGAACAATTGTGTAGTCTAAGCCTAAAGGAGACCAAAACCACACTAGCTTGGCTTATTCACATTTAAAGAATAAATGTTCAATGGTCTCTCTAGTATCCTAAAAGAGTCCTAAATGCTCTATTTGAATCTAACCAAAACACACACCAATAGGGGCAAACTATGGAGGATAACCCTTTAAGAGGCCCCATTGTCATCATTTGGCTAAGCGATTTGTTCCATTTTGCATTCCTTCATTTAGCAAAGTTATGGTAAAAGAGTGGATGGTTGAAGTAGGGAATTCTTTCAATTAGGTAGGCCCACAAGAATAAAGTAAAATATAAAAAAGGAATCTCTTCCTAGTCACAAAATGTGAGAGGGGAGAGGGAAAAGAAAATGGTTTTCTCATTGTGACCCTAAACCTTAAACAACTCTAAAAGAGACCAAAGGAACACAACTATTTGCATGAAGATAAATTAGGGTATTCTTAAGGGATTTCTCATGGTGAGAGGAATATGAGGTTTTTTATAGGATTAAAAGAAGCAAAGGAAAATGGTGTAAGAGGGTAAAAGGGCTTGGATTTCAAGGTGAGACCTTGAGCAGGAAACTTTATACATCTTTTGTTTTTATCATAGATTGTAGCATGTTGGCTGAACCATGTTTAATCATTGTCTTATTTCCTTTCTGTTATGATATTTTTTATTGCATAGTCGTGAATGGTTTAAGCCAGTATCTCATCATAGGGAATGCAGTGGAAACAGCTTTGTTGTTTCCATGAAGGCTCAGATACCAAAGTCAAGAAGACTTTAAAATGTAGTATTCGATAGTGATAATGCTCCAGCCAAAGCTCATAAATAAAATTAAAAAAAAAAAAAAAATCGGGGGAAGTGTAACATGTCAAAACAGCTGAGACACCTACGTAAATGAATATATGGAAAGTGAAGGATTTTTTTACTAAATACACATGGGATATGGTGTTCTTATGTATTTACCATGATACCCTTAAAATGTCGCTAACTCAAGCAACTTTTCTTTTGTGTCGCATCAATTTGGTAAAGGAAGTTTTTCATTTTTAAAACATAAAAGAAAAAAGAAAAAAATGAAGCTCAGCTCAGCTCAAGCTCAAGCTCGTCACTCAAGGATCAAGCTCAGGCTCACCATGAGCCTGAGGTCTGAGCTCGGCTTGTTAAGTTTAAACATTTTTTAGTAAGGAAAGGGAAGACATGCAAAGGGTTAAAAGGGTCAAATGAAAGTTTAATCATAAAAGTATTAGAGAGACCACCATTTATCACTTGTCAGCCTGTAAGTGTACTCACTTATAATTTTTAGGAGATTGATTGTCTGTTTTGACACAGACCTCTATAAGCGTGACATTGATTGATACATTATGGGATATTGAATTTGGTGTCTCTTTTTAAACATCTACTTTTCCATTGAAAGCTTTTTTAGACGTTTTTAACCCCAGACGCAACACATTTCAGCTTATCATTCACCATACACACTGCTGACACTTTTTCAGCACAGAACATTATCTTCCTAATTGTTATGATAACAAACAGTGATTAAGTCAGTGAATTTTTTTAATAAATTATTTGATTAGTCATGACTTTGATCATTGCCTTTATACTGAGATACATGACATCACTTTAACATTGACCTTGTCTTTAGAATTTTTATATTACTTAACATCAAATCAAACTGTTGACAAAAAGGATATGACATATGTACCTTTTTATTATAAGTATATTTTGACATGTCTTGTTTTGGGGGGTAAAAGGGTCCAAAAAAGTGTTCAGATGAAAAAGTAGGTGGTCAATAAAAGACATCAAATTCAAAAACACACCATCTGTCAATCAATGACAGAGGTCTGTCTTAAAACAGACCTCTAAATGTGTTCACTTTAACTCATTACTCATTGTGCTTGGGAGAGAAGGAGCATGGTAACTAGACAACCCTTGGGTGATCTCACCCTGAGATGGTTACTTGATGGGTTAATGTTGATGTTAGGACTAATGCTGAGTCCCATTTAATGCTATCTCCACTTTACCAAAAGGTAAAAACCATCAAATTGACTCTAATTCCCACGTGGCCCTTCAATCTAGAAAACAAACGATTTTAACTTTACTATACTAGTCACCTTATGTCCTTACTAATATAAATAAAGAAGTGCTTGTATAAAGTTTATAGTTCATGGTGTAGACCATCCATTTAAATTAGATCTTTTAGTATTGATATGTTAAGATCATAGTATGTAAAAGGAAAATATTTAAATCATCATAGTTTTATTTTGGCCCCCACAAAGATAAATTCCTGGCTCTGCCACTACATGTGTGGCAATGTTTGACACGACCTGTGAACCCAACAGGTGGGTTAGGGTTGAGACGCACATGAACTCGTTGGTTCAACTCGGGTTGATCCGCTTTGAAAATGTGTAATAAATGGGTCAGGTTCAGATTAACCAAATAGTCGTATACCCTAACCTCAACATGACATGAACCGGACCCGCCAACATGAATTGACCCCCTACTACTGGACTTGGTTCAAATCAGGTTGATCGGCTTTCAAAATGTGTAATAAATGGGCCAAGTTCGGATTAACCAAATAGTTGTATACCCTAACCTTGACATGACATGAACCAGGCCCGCCAACATTAATTGACCCCCTACTATTGGAATTGGTTCAATTCAGGTTGATCGGCTTTCAAAATGTGTAATAAATGGGCCAAGTTCGGATTAACCAAACAGTCGTATACCCTAACCTCGACATGACATGAACCGGGCCCGCCAACATGAATTGACCCCCTACTACTGGACTACATCATCACACATACTCAAAAAAGTGAAAAGCATCCACCAAAATAGTATTCAAGGATCCAAAAAAAATCTCCTATCTTTGTTCCTTGATTTTTTTCGGTACATGTTGCACTGCCAAACAATGGGCTGGGATTAGGTACATAAATCAGTTTTTCCTGATGTATTAGATGACAGCAGGGGGTTGACACTAGGGGTGGCAATGTTTGACATAACCCGGGAACCCGATACTACCCAACACGAAAATAAACAAGTTAGGGTTAACCCTAAATGTGTTTCGGGGCAAAACAGGTCAATCCACTTTAACACAATTAATAAATGGGTCGGGTTAGGGTTAAGCCAAATCGTCTTTTGCCCTTGGCTCGACACAACACGAACCTGACCCGCCAACATGAATTGCCACCCCTACCGATTTCCAAGGATAGACAACATATTTGACCAACAATAAGGGGAGAAAATGTTTTCCAAAATAAACTTGAGGTCGAGTTACCACTAATTGAAGGTGTGAGCTGAAAATATACCCAATATTGCATTTCAAACCTATAACGGACACTACAAGTTCTGTGTGATGTCTTTTGGGCTGACAAATGCACCCGCTGCCTTCATGGATCTTATGAACCAAGTGTTCAAGCCTCGTTTAGACTGTTTTGTGATCTTCTTCATCGATGATATCCTTGTCTACTAAAAGAACAATCAGGAGCACAAAGAACATTTGAAGATAGCCCTACAAAATTTGACTAAGCATAAATTGTATGCAAAATTAATAAATATGAGTTTTGGCTAGATAAAATGGAATTTCTGGGGCATGTGATCTCAAAGGAAGACATTTTCATTGATCCAAAGAAGATAAAAGCAATGGTGAGCTGGCAGAGACCAATTAATGTAACATAAATCTGTAGCTTTTTAGGCCTAGCTAGATAGTAGCAAAGATTTGTTGTAGGGTTCTCATGGATCACTGGGCCTTTTACAAAGCTAACCCAAAAACACACAATATTTGAATGGAATGATGACCATGTGGTGTCCCCTAGACTCTACCATAAGTGCATGGGTCATGACAAATAGAACATGGTAAGAAGAGTATCGTATCTACAAGGAGGAGATTTAAATACCAATTTATAAAAATTCCTATATTATTTAGATGATCCCAATTTGCTATGACTGACTACAAAGATTTTTACCTAAAAAATCAAATATGAAAGGTTCCTAGGGCTTGGGTTTCATCAATTGAATTCCTTCAATGAGCTGAAATCTGGTTGCTTGCATAAATGTTTTGTTAATGACAATGACTAAATTCCCCTTGGTTATGTGATATCCTCTTTCAAGGTATAACACCTGTACCTATATTAATCCTATGTCTACTATCGTGATCACAAAAATTAATATAAATTCATTATGCTCTGTGGAATTCTCAAGTATAGGTCACAATTGTGTGTATTTATTTCTAAACTACATTGCCAAGGTTTGATGAATTCACGAACTAATATTGAACTTCAACTTTTGTTACTTCATTCAACATCTTAAGCATGCAATT
>JAOXJP010226449.1:0-11487 GCA_025762735.1 Platanus orientalis | reverse complement strand
ATATATATATATATATATATTAACTGCCTGGTTGCAGGAGAGGTTAGAGTTAACATACTTAATATATTTCAACATACTTGATCCGAATAGGGATGGGAATTGGTAAAGTTTGGTATTGGTTTTAATCAAGTTGAACCTCCAGGACTTAGTCAGGTGCTCTAAGAAGCCTAGATACCTTAGTATCAAAAACAATGATAATAATAATATAATACAATAAAAACCTTAAATCCCAACATTGCGCCCCCCCCCCCCCCCGAAAATCAATGGATACTTCGAAAACCATAAGATTAAATGTTAGCTTAGATTGTTCTTGAATCAATTATATAATTTGGATTAATTGCTTTAGATCATCTTTGTCAGCAACACAAAAATAACAGCTTTTATGTGTCTAGTTCCATTAGGACTTAAAAAACATAGGTGGAGCTTTGAATTATAAAACACTTGGGAATTTCCTTTTCCATGTAATCAATTCCAAATTGAGAACGGATCCTTTCCTGTGAGTTGGGCTGTCCTGCAACAGTCCTAGAGGCACATGTACCCCCCAAAAAAGGGTTGAAATAGTCTACTACAGCTTGAAGTATGGTAAAGTCTAGCATCATCTATAGTGCAACATGTATCCCAAAAGATGCAAAAGATACATTTTGATTGGTTGTTTTCACTTTTTGGTAAGTGATTTCCAATTTTTTGGTGGTTAGTGTTTTGTAGACGATGCCAGACTCTACCACACTTCAAGCTGTAGTAGACGATTTCAACAGCCAAAAAAATGACAACACACTTTTTTGGGATACTAATGCATTTGTGACTGTTGCAGGAAAATCCCACTCACTTAGGATCCTTTTTGTCCAAATTCCGAGAGAATGATTACCCAATCCAAACCCTTGCAACTTTTATCCATACCCAACCCTTTATTGACATGAAACCTCTTTTTGCAATCAAACCCTCTTAGTGTGGAACATAGCATCACATAGAAAGTGGAGTCCAGATCCTCTACGGAAAAACTGAATGTAGCTCAATTACCATAATTTTCAGCACTCCACACATGGATCAAAATGGACTGGAATTCTAAAATTTAGGTGACATGTTCACCTATTTTGGCTATGGATCACAGCACTGGAACCGCACTCAGTTTCACCTTAGAGAATCTAGGCTCAAAGTGCTGGGGAAGGGAGATGCCTTACTTCCCAAGCATCCATATACACTTTACTCACTTTTTCTCTTATATAATCCCTCTTTTCTCCTCTTTCGCTTTTTGGACGGCTTCCTCTCACTTTTGTCATTCACACCACCATAGTTTCCTTCCTGATTCCTCATTTCACTTCTATAAATCTCCTTCATCCACTTGGGTTTTCTCATTAAGTTGGCTTTGAAAGACACAGCCTTATATCTATCTAGTCGTGTATGTTTCACACGACCCATATCTCAAACATTCATGGCAACACTAACATATCACTCGGGCCAGAGTTCTTCCCATAGATCAATGGCAATGGCACTTGCATTAGCTTCTGCAATAGTGCTTTCGCCATTATATGTGAAGAGAAAGAGTGAGAGCCGTCACGAGGCACGGTGGAGCTCGGGCTTTGTCCTTCCTATGGTTCTTGGGGGGCTTATAATCGCCATTAGAGCAGCTTCTTGGTCATCGTCATCCATGCAAAGAGGGGGTAGGGGTCAGCTTTTTCCATCTTTGGACGATTCGTTTGTGCTTAGAATTGGCCGCTCTTCTTGGGGTCTTGCTGGTGTTTTGGCGATGCTGTTGCTTGTGCTGTCATGGCAGGATTCAGTTCAGGAGTTCTTGTGGAAATAGGGAAACAACCTCTCTGTTTTTTTTTCTTTTTTCTTTTTCTCCTACTTTTGTTTTTAGTTAGATCCTTGTTAATTAGGCTGCGTTTGACAGCCACCTGTAACGGTGAATGGATAAAAAATGCTCACTTTAACGAATGCTAACCACTGCTATTTGTCAGGTGGCGGGCACATCAGCGCCTAAAAGTGAATAAACGCCTCCCAAAAAAGTGAAAATCACTTTTCAATGCTGATGTATCCGACCCTGACAAAGAGCAGTGATGAGCGTTTGTTAAGGGAAGCACTCATAAACCGATCCCCCTGTAATGAAATCATTTCATTTGAGTTTCTTCCGCTTTTGTAGCCATGAGGTGATGGTTCCTAATGATATTAAAATGTTTCATTTGAGTTTCAACCTAAAATGTTTCTTAGTAATGCATATGAGTATCAATTAAAATTTTAATTTTAAAATGGGATGAGACGATGATGATATTAAATATAGGACCATATATGTTAAGTATATCAACTCCAAACCTCTCTCACCCAAAAATATATATTAATAAAAACTCCAACATCCCTGTGTTGACATAGTGTTGAAATATAATAAATATATTAACTCATACTTCTCCTAACACCTTAGGGTTTTACAAGAGAAGGTTGATTGCTTGGTATCACAACGGTTTTTAGGTTGCTGTCACTTTGTAGTGCTAGAATGTGCATGCAGTATCCAGGAGTATTTCTCGAGGGGGAGTATTAGAATATATGTTGAGTATATTTACTCCAACCTTTCCATGGATGTTATTATTCTCCCAGCTCTTTTATTTGTGCATGTCTATGGACTCATACCCCCGCATTCATTTTCCAGGAGAGGGGAGGTGTTGAAATATAATAAATATATAAACTCATACATGTCCCATTACCTCAGGGTTTTAGGAAAGACAGGTTAATTGCTTTATTTAAGAGGTGAACCATTAATTTACACGCTCTTAGCCTCTCTGATCAACAACCTAGTTACTTCCACTTGTCAACCATTTCCTGTAATACATAATTTAATGAAAACAGGTCATACAGGAAGCTCGCACTCCAGGTGGTGCGGCTGAGCTAGAATGGGCTCAGCAGTCAGGGTGCTTGACTGCCGCATTTATATAGCAGGACCCGCATTGCAGCGGGACAGACAGGCAACAATGCACACTATGGAATAGCTGTCAAGGGGATTCAACCCCTGGCTTTCTCTCCTGGAAGATCTATGGTGCAGCCACCTAAGCACGAGGGCATTGGCCCATTGCTATTCAAAAGAGATGCAAAATGCTTATTGTGAAAGGCCAAATGTACATAGTATTTTTGTAAATACAAGAGATCTTTCGGATGCCCTTCTCAAATTTTTCATGGCTAGCAAGAGATCTCACTTTTAGACAAAATGACTAATAGACCAAGACATCTAGCTTTAGGACTGACCGAACTACTTACCCAAGTTAAAGTCGTTATTCCAACAATCTCAGACATATTTACATTGGATAATATAGTAATCAAAAGATCCATTCATCAAAAGATACTGACATCCTACCTTACATCTGGCCGCCGTCCATAAGTTTTCGAATGCAAAGCATACACAGACAACTCCAATTCTTGAAAAACATTAAACACATTTATGCAACAATGGGGTAGGATGCACAAGTTGCAACACCTGCATCGATCACTAATATCAGTATTGAGCATCAATATAGCAAATCTCAATCCTAAAGATTAAGTGGGCATATGTTAATTTAATTTGAGAAGCATCCATGAATGTTACAATAAGCAATGGATAAAACAATTTTCACATGTGTAGTGTGTAGTGTGTAGTGGCCCGGGGCACACAACCCAATTGCTTGATTTTGGTGGGTAAATTATGGGATGTTAATATCATCAATTAGTGCAAATTACAAGCCAAAAGTCTCACCAGATCTGTTTGAGGCATTTCCTCAATACCCTTTTATTACTACTATATCAGACGATGAACTGCACCTTCCAAATGCAGTCAGGACCATATGACAGTGCAAATAAGAGGGATTTGAGGGGTTTCCTCGAACAAAATGGGCGGGGCTATCATGAGCTCTTGGCTCATCCCAATTACAGTCCATGGAAGGGGAGTCCATTGATTGAATCAAATGGGCTTATTTACAAATTGGATGGTTGGTTTATTATTTTCAGTTAATCAGCTATTAAGTAAGGGTTTACTGAGAACTCACCACACATGTTCTTCCCCAATTCCATCTTGAAGTAGCCACTGTCACCCCAGTTTTCTCCCCATGAGTTCTTGATAAGCCAATATGGAACACCATTTTCGACTCCGTATCCAACAGCCAAAACGGCATGGTTCACATCCTGCCAGTTATAGTAAAAAAAATATTAGCTAAGCAAATTTAGATCATACATATGTGCATGGTCTGTAATACATGTTAATGCCACTTAATTAACTTGAGAGCAATGTAATTTGATACTCTCCCATTTAAATAAACTCATTTGATTGTTTTCAAATCTTAAACACTTTGGGAATCTCATTTCAAAGCATCTTTTTTTCTTCTTGTTCTTCCTGTTTTATCCTTTAATTATTGGAAATCCTTAGGTTTCGTTGATTTGAAGCATCTAAACCACTAAATCTTGTTACTTTGGAATCAATAGAGATCCTAGATAAGTAGTGAACTTATCACTATTATGTATTCCATGGTTTCTCTTCTATTCACCATGCCATTCAATTTCAGTTGTTGTCATCATACAATTAGTTCTCTCATTAGACCTTCATTTGCTTTTCATGTTCATCTCAACAAAAACTCACCATGGGAGTGCTGCCGCAGGTGTTGCTGGTGTAAACTCCACTGCTGTAGAATCGAAAATCTGTCACCACCTGGAATGCAACACTGACTGGCCGAGCAAATGCAACAGCATGCTTTAACTCATCCTCAGCACCCTGTATACATATAACCAATTAGAAAACAAGATTCACATCTCTCCTGATTTAAGTATGTTCTCCTTCTAGTGTTAAAAAGTGGGCAATTGATTAATTGATACAAGATCATTTGATAACAGGGCTCAATGGACTTTACCAGGGTGATGTTGACAGAGTCAAGAACCTTAACAGCAACATTTTCAGATGAAAATTTGCAGGCACCATATTTTCCTGTGTAAGGGTACGCTTCCTCGGTGTCAAGACCACCATTGTATTTTATGTACTCAAAGGCTTGTGAAGGTAATCCGCCATTGCAACCAAAGTTATTGAATGCTCCAGCACAGTCCACGAGCTGCTGTTCTGACAGAGAGATGCCATTTCCGAATGCCT
This sequence comes from Platanus orientalis, assembly GCA_025762735.1. NCBI lineage: Eukaryota > Viridiplantae > Streptophyta > Magnoliopsida > Proteales > Platanaceae > Platanus > Platanus orientalis. The sequence goes on along the minus strand of JAOXJP010226449.1, from coordinate 6,395 downwards.
GTGCATATGCTGCCTCCAGAGCTCCGGTGGTGCTGTAAGTATTTAGCACTTGGGACTAAGAAAATGTTCATGGTTAAACCGTTCAAGTTATGTTTAAACTCTCACTCACCTGAACGTCCAGCAAGATCCACAGTGGCCTTGATTTTTAACTGGGCTGACTATGCCTTCTTCCCTCCAGTCTTTCTACGTAGACCAAATATACACCAACTAGAAGGGTCATTATATATAAGATAGTTCCTCTGTTTTTTGTTTTTTTTTTTGTTCTCTTCAATTCAATGATTCTAGAGACTAATGTTTCATTACAAGAAAGACCATCAACAAGCAGTCTGAAGGGACAGAAAGTTCAACTTTTCAAGGAATTAGGACCCACCACTCTACCAGATTAACCAACCACCAAGAATGCTTGTGTCCCTGAGGTCTTTCATTGAAGCTTCAGTGGAATTCTCTACTGAACCAATCAGGACACGACATGTGTATTTGTGAGGGTGTTTTGGTCATTACATTGTTATTAAACTACCAAAACACTCTCTGCCTCATGTATTCACCAAAATATCTGAGCAAGTATTTGTGCCCATTGGTTCAGTAGAGAAATCCTTACTGATACTTTAGTAGAAGAGCCCAACTCCGTCCATGACGTTTAGCCCGGGAGAAAATTTCCAAATGGCAGCTGATTAGCCACTACATCCGAGTTTCTGACATGGGACCTATTGGGTGCACTGAAAGTACCGTCTCAGGGAGTAGAGCATCAGTTAGCTTGTGATTGCCCTTTGTGGTGGCAGAACAGTTTTGAGCAGCTCCCAACCTCCACGTACGGAATTCCTCCCAGGTCCAATCAGCAAATTCTGTGAAGTAAGAAAACAACGATTTAGCAAATTTAAGTGGTTAACAGCGTTGGAAATGTCAATTTCAATAATTCGGTATAAGTAAAACTTTCAAAGTCAAATATTCCAACTTAGCAAAATAAAGATCAAGTAAACTAAATCAAGGAAGTGGCACTCTCATGTTTCTTGAAGATAGCCAAGGCCTCCCACTTGATTGTGCAAGGGAATGTGCCAAGTTACTTTCAAGATACAACTAAGCTTGGATTGAACTCATTGTCTCTCAAAGGGCTTATACTATCCAGAGACATATGATACATACCTCCCTTAAAAAAAAACCTTATTTTCCTAGAGTCGGGTGTGAATCTTGTTTGAGGTTCAACCAATGGCTATGGCTACTCCTTCAACCAATTAGAGGTTCTCCTACAATAACACACTTTGATTGATGTAGTTTTTTAACCCAAGAACACAAAATAAAACTCCCCGAGTGAGCTGCTTGAGCTGCTGAACGAAGGGCTCTAATGGGTTTTATTATCCTACAACACACCCAAATAAAAATGAAAATGGAAAGGCTGAATTTTCTCTTTCTTCTCCTCTGTCTTCTCTTTCTCTTCTATGTTCACAATTTTTGCTCTTTGTTTAAGCGCAATTCGTTACACTTTTAACCCAATTTTCATTATTATATACTGATGATGGGTTCAATCCCATCGCATCAACCAAAGGATCTTCTCCTGCCGGCTTGTGCAATTCACTTTTTCCCTCCAATAGAATCCTGTCACCTGTTAGACAGGACCTTAACAGGTCATAAGTGGCAGGAGAGGATCCGGTCTCACCCATACGTGTCTCATTTTGAATAGATATCAATTTGGGCTTTTATTCATAACTGGGCCTCTCCCGAGTTTTTTGTTTTTATAATGGCCTTTCCCGAGTTGATGGGCCATGTATGGTCTAACTTGTTTAAAAAGCTTCATTATGCTATTTTATGGGCACTGGGTCATTCACGACTTGACCCATTAACGAATCCAGGCCTTGATAGGCCTCAATGGCAAATCCAGCTCATTCACAACTCAATGGGCCGTAATCATGAATCCTGTCTCCGAGCGGTCAGGTTAATCGCAAACCGGTCTGATGACTCCAATCACGAGCCAATTTAACCCAACTTTGGTTTAGTTGTGAATCTTGGTCAGTCCCGAATTCCATGAGAGTTCATATTGAGTGTCGAAAAAGAATCTTACAATCACTAATGTGATTCCGTGCCGATGGCATGATCCATGGCTGACCTTAGGCAATTTTTAAGGGGTCATACCAAATCCTCAGATTTTTTTTTTGGGAGAGGCAGAAAGGATTTTTACTTTTCAGCGCCATGTGTCTGCCCTACATATGGGCAAACCTTAAGCATTAAATATAATTGGGGTATAGACCTTAAGATTGAGTTTAGTGAGCCTCAATCTTAAAGAGCCTAAGGCTTGTGATGAGCCCGAGCCAAGCCGACCCTGAGATTAATCTTCATGTGATACAATAGAAATCCAAAAAGTACGAAAAAAGAACCAGATAAACGTAAGTCATCTATGCAAAGAAGACAGGCAATCAAAGCAGTCCGATCCAACCATCAGATCGTTAGGAGATCTGATCTGACTGCTGAGATCATCTATCCCCCGGCGCACGTCAGTAATCTGTATAGAGAAACAGTTACTTACCGTTAACAGCTAGAGTATAAGGGAGATCCTTTCTATTGGAGGATCTGATCAGCCTCACGTTCTCCACAAAAACCCCAAACCGAAGCTTTATCTCCTCCGCCGTCTCGTACCTCTTCCCGTACCTGAAAATCCACCGCCGCCGGCGAAATTTAGCCGCTTAAAGTTAAATCGAAGTTAATCTCCGGCCATCTGATCGCCATCTGCGATCAGATGGCCGTGAAAACAAAATCAGAGAAAGGAATTCCAGAAAACGAGGAGCAAACCTCTGGGCGAAACGTGCGAAGGAGAGAGCGTGACGCGTGTCGCCGATGACTTGGCGGAGGGAGGATTCGAAGTCGCGGAGGCCGTCGGTTATCAATCGGATGGGATTCTCGTCGGCGAAGGCGGATCCGCCGTGCGCGGCGGCGCCGCCGGCCAGAAGGAGGAGGAGGAGGAACGAGACGAAAGAGAGACGAGCCATCTACTCTCTCTAAGGTCTTGGAGGCGAGATGATTGGAGGAGGAGAGGGTGTGGATGAGCGAGGAGAACGTGGAACTTGTTGAAGATTTTATAATTGTTAAATGCAGATCCGGTGTATTTTTCTACGTATATCATATTTGTACGGATGACGTAGATGCTGAGGTGGAAGGTTCTCATCGATGAAGTTTTTGGATAGGTGTAATCTGTGTTCTTCTCCGGTCGTGCTGGAGATAAAACACGCCAGTAGTAATAAAGACGTGGGGCAATGCCTGACAAAGGATAATTTGGTAAAATAGAAGTACTTTTGGATTGTGTACTTACTGTAATACCCTCTAATCAACATGGTGTATTTATTGAGACACCCTTGTTGATTGTATTCACGCAATACCTCTCAAGTTAGACTGGAGATGATTTGAATCCACGATCGCGTTTGCTTATTGAGCTGGGCAAATGATGGGAAAATTAGAAAGTTTTTTTTTTTTTTTTCCTATTTGTTGAACATGGACAGTATGTAGAGATATATGACTGAAATGACAAGTATAACCTTGAATGATTTTTCACTAAAAAATGTATAATTATTTGTCTCTTGGGTCTGGAAGGAAAATTTTATTTTGGGCAGTGCCAACTCTTTCGACATCTCCTCTCCGTATGAGAGGTTATGGGTTCAAACCCGTGCAAAGGATCTTTCTCTCAGTTATGTTCTGTAGGGCTACCTGAAGCCAATATGATTTACAGTGCGATCAGGATTCTCTCTTGCGATAATACAGTTGTGATTCGTATTACATTTACATGTAGTGTAAATATGCTCCAAGCTTGCTGTCATGCTCTCTCCTTCAATTTTTGGGTGGATGGTTTTTACTTTTTGGGAGTTTGTGGTCATTACGGGCACATGCAAGACAAGTTACAAGATCAAAAAGCTGTCGGAGAGGATCCTGATCACTCAAGTGGGAAAAAAATTAGGTGAGAACAAATCTTGTGAGAACTGTAAAAACAGTATCAGGGTGCAGACATGTCAGCTGAAAAGTGATAAGTACCCCCCCCAAAAAGTGTAAATCACTTTTTGGTACTGATGCATCAGCCCCCCTAGTGCCGTTTGCACAGTTCTCACAAGATTTATTTGCATATAATCCAAGCCCCTTCAAGTGTGTTGCCTAGGTCTCGAGGCTTAAGTGGGGTAACAAAAACTTTAACCAAATTATTTGGAGTTTGCAACACGCCTACTGTTCTACCATTCCATTCTAGCATCATATCTGTTAATAAATCACAAGTTTTCATGTCTTTCATTACTATTTCAATCCAATTTAATTTTGGTCTTTTTCTTTTTCTTCTAATGCCTTTCAACTTGCATCGTCTCACTCTTCATCGATGAAATCATCTTAAATTTGGTAGTCATACTGACTTATCAATGCCACCCAATAAAACAACAAAGCAAAAATAAAAGCAAAAGGTTTATTATTAGTATCAAGACTTAAAAGGAAAGAGGGTTTCGTATTCTGCGAGTAGTTAAGGAGATTTGTGTAATCCTCTCTTCATGATATTTTTCTTTTTATGAGAAAGGAAGGTCATTGTCTGTATATCGCTGTCAGTTACAACGGTGAAACAACCGATGGCAATCACCTAGACTTTCCCCCTCATCCAACAGCCACGGTTGAAGGAACAACCTTGGCTGGCGTCCTAAAGAAGACAACCTTAGAGATAAACACAGGTCTTTTCTCCTTTTAATTGTATGAGAAGATTTGTAGTTAGACAACACGGATTTAGTCATTATAGCTACAGTGATGGAACATGTAACTTGTGTACTTAGCATAGTTCTGAGAACTGGACTGACCATCAAACTAGTAAAATGGACGGTTTAGGTCTAATCAAGTTTGATTATCGGTTTACATGATCTAACCGTAGTTCACTTCACATAAGTAAAATGTAATAAAATACCAAAAAAAAAAAAAATTCATAATGCATTAAAAGGCTTATGGCCGGGTTTTTAATTTTTAGACATACCAACAAACGTAATAAAATACGAAAAAGTAAGAACAATTCATGGAAAGTGGAATTGAAATTTGGAAAGGCACATTTCTATTTTTTTTCTTCTTAATTTGATAAAAAAAATAAAAATTGATTGGTTATATTAGAATTGGGGTTCATGAAAAACTGATCGGTTTTCATCGATTTTGTTCGGTTTTTGGGAGATTACGGTTTTGAGTTTCTACAGAACCATTTAGGATGTCGATTCAGGTTCAACCGGGTTAGATCATCTGGTTTTCAAAACTATGGTATTTAGGATCCGTAATTTGACTATCAATGTACATTAAAATGGGAAAGATCCTCTACATTGGGAGCACCGTTTGCCCCCTCACAGGAGGGTATGGTCCATACACTTTTGTGTGGAGCCCACACCCCCTGTAAGGGGGCAAACAGTGCTCCTAGTGCCAAGGATCATTTGAGGGTAAATGTTATGCCTAGAAAGGTGTCTTGGACACTTGGGGATAACACATAATTCCTATCAATTTTCTTCTCTGTGTCGTCCCCTAGTGTCCAAGACACCATCCTGGACTGGACAAAACATTTTCTTTCCTTTCTTGTACATTAAAATAGGAGAATCAGCTAAAGCTCAAAATCCCTTTACTCTTTAGGATCACAAAAGCAGGTGTGATTTGACTGAAGTTTGAAATTCAATATCATCCACTTTTGGGCTGTGATAACCTTGTTTGAACTGTATCTCGTCTCATCTATGGGTGTGATTTGACTAAAGTTTGAAGTTCAAATTTCAAGGGATAATTATTTGATAGGTTTACTCAAATTGTAGAAGGATTTCAAAATGTAGACAATTCTTCCTCAATAAAATGGGGTCCAAATGTCTACAATTCTTCCTAATTTAAAGGTTAACAGATGTACACGGCATCAATATTTCATTGACATCTGTTCTGTTGAACAATAATGGGATCATGAATGTACCCTACTAATCATGTTGCTATTTAATGAGACAGTTGTCAAACCAAAATTAGTGTGATAAAATGTGTGATCATACTACATGCTGACACGTGGTATATACATATATAGACTATAAAAGATAAAATTACGAATGAATTCATTTTTGGGAGTTTAAGGGTAGCACCAATATGTGATAAAATGAGCGAAAATCAATTGAGATGGTTTGAGCATGTACAAGTGAGATAGTACAAGTTGAGGGTGCTAGGACTAGAGGAAGGCCAAAATTGACCTGGGTGGAGATAGTAAGGAGGGACATGGCAACTTGTAATTTAATAGCAAATATGACCATAAACAGAACGAAATGGCGAAGCAGAATTCATGTGGTCGATCCCAAATAGTTGAGATAAGGTTGTCTGTTCTTCTATATATATATATATATATATATATATATATATATATAGAGAGAGAGAGAGAGAGAGAGAGAGAGAGAGAG
>JAOXJP010226448.1:0-11488 GCA_025762735.1 Platanus orientalis | reverse complement strand
TTACAACTTTTACCCCTTCTCACAAAAATTCCCATAACTTTGTCTATGGAACTCATAATCGATTTTCGTTTATTGGATTGGAAACTATAATCAAAGACCTTTCTAACAAGGTATGGATCATACCCTACTTCAATTGGGATTGGTGTCAGTGGGCTTTGAAAGTTGCCTTAAATACACAGTTCTGTCAGCACAGACACGTTGTGGGAGAATTGGCATAACTTCTTTTAGAAAACTCATAATTGTATGTCATTTGTTTCCATGGAAAGTAGACTCCTAGATGTTTCCATAAATGTATGGTATGCCCTAAAATTCTCTCGAAATTGGTGTTAGTGGGTTCGCAAATTTACCCCAATTACAAAATCAGGATAACTTTCAAATTTAACAGGTTTGAGGCCCAACTTGGGTTTTACACTTCTAACTTGGTCCAATGGGATCCTAAACCACTATATGGTATGTTTAAACATGTGAAAGGATAATTTTAACCTTATAGGAGTAAAATTATATTTTTACTCTTTAAATGAAACATGGGTCATTACAACTAGTCATGTAGATGCAATGATACTAATATGAAACTCATCAAATCAAGCGTAAGTGGATATTATCAAGTGGAAAACATAATCATAGCATTAATGATAAACTAGCATATGAGATAACAGAAGAAACAAAGCTTGGAGCCAATTAAAGTAGGCAAAGACTAACAACTAGCAATGATAATATGAATAAAAATCTCAACTATAGGGAAATCAAGGCAAACATCAAGCATATGGGATAAAATTTATTTTCTCCTTTTTAATTTCACAAAGATTCAACCTTCTTACATTTAATCATAGAGTGAAGCTTAGGATTTCAATGAATTCATGATGGAGGTAGAATGATTAAATCTTAACTAATATATGCTCAAATCGGAATAGATTTAACCATTCACAAATATAATCCATAATTTTTATGTAATCAAGATCTCTACCAAGGTATAGTGGAATAAATCACTCAATGAAATAATTGAAATCACAAAGCTCATATAAACTTAGCAAAAAATTATGAAAATATGTCATCTCACCTAAAATGGTAACAAAAAATAGAGAAAAATGCAGAAAATAGAAAAAGTAGATCAATCAACTTGAGAACTCATTAATCCTCCATAGATTTACTGTTTGGATAAATGAAACTTACCAAACTTCAACAACAAGACAAATAAAATGAAGAGAAATTGAAATATCATCAAAACTAAAGATTTCCAATGGATAAAATGACAATAATTCAAAAGAGTAACATATCATGTGTGAAAACTCACAAAAAATCTCATAGCCTAGTAATCAAGTGATGTGAACTCACCAAAACTTCATAGATTAACAATCAAATGATAAAGAAACAAAAATACAAATCATATTAAAAAATGACATGAAGAAAATGGTGGGAAATCAGTGGGAGTGACACATCAATCAAGTATAGCTAGAGGATTCAAGAAGAAAACTACCCATTCTAGCAAAATTTTCAAAGTTGGGAGTGGAACTTACCCAATCAGGGAAGAACTCACGCACTTAGCTTTCAAATCCCCTAAACTTTTCTAACTCTTTCTCTTTTGATGTAATTTCTCTAACTCTTTCCCACACTCAAAAATAAAGAAAAATCAATTTGGCTTCAAAAAAAAAATCTAGGTTAAATCAGATTGATCCGACTTATAAAGGATCGATCTGCATGGATGCCGGATCGATTTAGCATGTTTTTGGACACTTTTTTTTATATTATAAATCAGGTCGGATTGATCCGGCAAGTGTCAGATCCATCCGCTAAATTTAGATCCATCCGGCATGGGTCAGATCCATCTGCCAAATTTTTATAAGTTTGACCCCTTCGCACTAAAACGCCCATAACTTTCTCTAGAAAACTCTGATTTGATCGTCGTTTGTTGTGTTAGAAACTATAATTCAAGATCTTTCTAGGGATATATGTTTGAACTTTAATTCATTTGGGATTAGTATCAGTAGGCCTAGGAAGTTACCCCAAATTTGTGGGTCTGTCAACACAAACACCTTGTGATAGAATTATCATAACTTCTTTTAGGAAACTTCGATTCACACACCATTTATTTTGTTAGAAAGTATACTTTCAAATATTTTCAAATATTTATGGATTTTCCTCAAATTTATATTAGGGTTGGTGTAAGTTTTTCGTGTAAGTTTTCCTACAAATTTACCCCAAATACGCTATTGGGACAAATTTAGGACTTGACAAGTTTAATCGGACTTGGGTTCTATACTTCAAGCTTAGTCCAAAGGGTTCCTAACCACTTTAAGGTCTGTCTAAACATGTGAAATGAAAATTTCACCCTTAAATATATTAAATTATATTTTTATCCTTTTAAGTGTAATGCGGGGTGTTATATCACGAGCCTAAAACTGTTTTCATGTGATGAGCTTGAGTTGAACTAGGCAAAGCTTAGATCAAATCAACTTCTTGACACCTAAAAGGCTCACGTTGCCATGTAGAAAGAAAGCCCATGGTTATTTTAAACTTAAAAAAAGCTTGAAATACACTCATTAAAAATGGGTGGGGTTGAACCAATGAACTAAGATTAGGCCGAATTCAAACTAGCAAGAACTTAACATCCAATGAATTAGTTAGGGTTTTCCTAGATGGATAAGGATGGATTTAGAGGGGAGGACCCTTCTTTTTATAGGTTTCTTTTGATTAGAGAAAGTGATTAAACCTAAACAAGCTTAGTGTCAATGACTTAGCCTCCACCTATGCCCAGAAAATGGGCCCTCAATTGTAGATGAATTTGCTTTACCCAAACCCACACTCAATGTGTTTAGAGGAGAGCTCAAGGGAGTAAATAATAGCTCTTACATTGCACTCAACAGTCAACACTTAATGGTTACAATTGTCTAAGGTGCTTTGCAAATGGGAAGCCTCCCCTTTATATAGGACTCTCAAGGTATAACCAATGACCTAGGTTTATCCATGTGTCTTATATCCAATGGTTGAGTCTTCTAGAGCTTCCACAATATCTCCAAGAACCTTCCAGAAGATTCCAACACTAACCTAGAGTTCTCTAAAAACTTCTTTTACTCTATAGAACTTTATAGAAACATTTAGACTACTCTATAACTCTCTAAAAACCTCTAAACTATTATAGAGTACTCTAAAATCTTATCCCATTCTCTAGAATTCTCTAGAACCTTCTTTACTTATACACACATATGGAATGGTTAGGGCCCATAGGCTTTAATTTCCTTTCTTAATGCACATGAAGTGGCACATTGTAATTATTAGATGAAATAAGGGAAAGGGTTAGATGCCTAATGGTAGGTTATAAGAGAAACTTTAGGGTTAGATAATGTGTGGTATATGAAAGTCTAGGGAATGGCTAAAGTGTCAGGTAATACAAAAAAGTAAGTTATAGAAGATTCTTGGTGTTAATTCGGTATAGGTGAGCTTACACACCTTACCATACATTTGTGTTTTGCCACTTAAGGGTATATGATTTCAATAATTTTTGTCACCATAGGTTTAATCAATGTAGGGCTTCTTAAGTTATGAATTTTGAGGTCATCCAGCAATGGAACCATTGATTCTATCATCTTATAAAATTGATAGTTTCCTGATCAAAAGGTGTTAAAGGTAAGGCTATCAATTGGGCTGAGTTGGCCCGAAGCCCGACATGTCTGGTCTAAAAATAATTGGGCAGGGCCAACCTAATTCTGGGCTTGTCTAAGTTTGGGCCCAACTTTTAGGCCCAAAGTTTTATCCGAACCAAGTTTGGGTAGACTCAAGTTTAGCTCGAGGCCCAGGTCCACTCGAACTAGTTAGCAAATAATAATTTTATTTATATGGTGATATTAGGTCTATATTTTTTTTAATTCTTTTTAGATCCATATATTTTAACAAATTTACTATCATCAAATAGTTTAAGCGTCAACCATTAAAAAAACCCATATAATATGTATTTGGGGGCAATTATAGGCCTAAAATCAACCCAAAAATTAAAAAAGGAGTTTTAATTTGGGTAGCCCGAAGCCCATTGTTTTAAAATGGGTTGAGTTTGGGCCAAATTTTTAGGCCTTAAGTTTTATTCGGGCCGAGTTTGGGTTGGGGTAAAACATTTCGGCCTGAGTTTGGGTAGACCTCGACCCAACCCAACCTGACCCGATTAGCAACCCTAGTTAAAGGATAAATAATTTAAACCAAGATACAATCTAGTGGCCCTAGTCATTTCAAAAGTGGTGGTACATATGGCACACAATTATGGTTTATAAGTAAACTGTATATTATAAAATACTGTTGTTTATGAAACTATATTACAATATATTAGCCAATGAACAATTGAATGACCTGTAGCTGGACTTAAGAGTAGCTACACAAATTCTTGGGATGAGAATCACAATAAACAAAAAGAACCACAGGTTGAAGTTGTCTTAGATTGAGTATGTTGAAACGTGCTAAGTAGATTCAACATACAAGATGCAAAGCCAATTTGTACCCCACTGGTTAGTTGCTTTAAACTTTCCAAAGAAGATTTTCCTAAGATTGAGACGGAGAAAGATTAAATGTCTAGGGTTCCATATGCTTTAGTGGTAGGTAGCTTGATGTACGTCATAGTTAGTACTAGACTGGATATAACTCAAGTAGTGGGGGTTGTGAGTAGATTCATGAGCAAACCATGAAGGATACATTGAGAATTGGTTAAGTGGATCTTGAGATACTTAAGAGGGGCCACTAACACAACTTTATGTTTTGGAGGGACAGAAGTATAACTACAATGATATGTAGATTTGGACTTGTCAAGTAATACAGACAAGATGAGGAATATGATGGGGGTATATGTTTACTTTAAAAAATACATCAGTCAATTGGATGTTTCAATTATAGAAGAAAGTTGTGCTTTCCTCAATGGAAGTGGAATACATTGCAGCAACAAAGGCTAGCAAAGAACTAATTTGGTTACAAAACCTAATGGAGGAATTGGGTAAGAAGCAAGAGAAGAACAGGTTATTCAATCACAGCTAGAGTACCATTCATCTTGTGAAGAATTCAACCTTTCATGTAAAGACTAAGCACATTGATAGGAGGTATCACTTCATAAGATAAATCCTAGAGGAATAAGTGCTAAAGTTGGAAAAGATCCATATGGATGAAAATCCAGTGAATATGCGTACCAAGGTGGTGATAGTACAAAAATTGGAGCTATGTAAAGTTTCAGTTGGTCTTCATGAATAAGGATAAAGAAGAAGAGTCACAAGAGATTCATAAAAGGAAGATGTCTCATCAGGTGCAGAAGCTAGACAACAAAAAGAGCATCAGTCTCCAACTGGGGATTGTTGGGTGTGGAGCTTGATGAGTAGAAAGCAAAATGATGAAGAAAACTTAGATTTGAGCCAATCCAAAAGCCAACTGGATCGATCCAGGAGCATTCAGGATTTGCAGAGCCATCAATAGTGTCCAAGTGGATTGAAAATCCAATTTTTGCGAGTAAAAATAAAAGGTTCGTGTTGAGGTGGGATTCCAAGCAAACTCGACCTCTATGGAATATAAAAGGTCTTTATTGTCGTCTAGCATTTAGAATGAGAAAAAAGAGAAAAATAGCGGTTTTGTGAAAGATTGAGAAAGAACTCTTGTAATCTTCTAAGAACAGTAAAGCTTTCTCTATGGCTCCGTGATTTTTTTCCAACTTGGGGTTTTCCACGTAAATCCTATGTCTTTTGTGTACTTGTATTTTGGTTTATTTTCTCTTGATTAATATTAATTTCAACTTGTTTTAGCTTGATTGTTAGGCTTGTTCAATCCCCAACATAGCTAATATGCCAACATAGCTAACATGGCAAGGTTTAAAAGGTGGAGATCCAGATTCTCAATCTATTATTCATCTTACTTTCCGAATGTCTTACCAACTCAACCAATGGATTTTTCTTTCATTGAACTGATGGCCCCATCAAAAACTATTTTGTTGTGGATTTATAATATGACATAAAAGTCTTAGGGAGCAGGAAGCAAACCATGGCGTAGTTAGGTGCCTACCGACTTTGGTCACCAAAAGAAAGCCTTTTCGAGGAAGGATTGTGTCCCCTTCCCATAAAAATGCTAACCTCCGCTGGGTGTTAGGGGGGACACATCAGTGCCGAAAAGTGATTTTCATATTTTTTTTAGGGGGGCGCTTATCACTTTTTGGCACTGATGTGTCCGCCCCCTAATGCCTAGCGTAGGTTAGCTTTTTTAAGGGAGGCAGATACAATCCTGTGTTCCTTTTCTCATACTTACCTGATTTAGAAAATAAACTTGCTTTAACAACTTCCCAAGCCTATTGACTCAACTAAAAAAATAGAAAATAATGTCAAGTTGATTCACCTCTTCAAATCTATACTAATATATTAAATGAAACGGGGAATCTACTGTTCATAACTAGTAATTTCTCCACCCTTTGTCACATTTTTTAATTCTATTTGATATCAAATTTTTATTGATATCTCTCCTTTAATATTACTTAACTTTTGTCTCTTTCTTTTCTCCCTCCCTAGGTCATTTAAAAAAAAAATGTAACCAATTTATTTTTCCTTTATTGTCTTCTACATTTTGCACCTTGGATATCAATTTTTTATTCCATTTATACTCTCTTTTGAATCATCTCCGGTCTGAATGGATAGATACCACTCCATTACAAATCCGTTCATGACACATGGCCTGACAAAAGGTGTTTAAGTCAATACACATGGGTCAAAGAGGGCATTACAATAAATTCCAATGGATAAGTGCATGTGCATTTATTATTACACCCTTTGTCAGACATCGTGTCACATCCTCGAGACTGGAGTAGTCCTGTCCATTCAGACCGAAGATGATGTGAACTCTTCCTATGCCATTTAATGTAGCTGATTTTCTTTCCTTTAATATAAAAATATAGACTTTTGCCTCTTTTTTACTCCTCTATCAATCTGTCATAAAAAAGCTTTCATATAAGCCATTTTTTCTTTTTTCTTTCTATAAGAAAACAAAATGCCGTAGAGGTGGCGTAGGGCGGACGGGTCGAGTTCGTGTTGTGTGGAGATAAGGGTGTTCGACTATATGACTCAACTTGAACCTAACCCATTTATTAATCATGTCAAAGTATGTTGACATGCTTTGAGCCAAACCATGTTTATAGTCAACCCTAACCTACTTATTTCCATGTTAGGTTCATGTTGGGTTTGAAGTTTATGTGGTAATTTGTGTTCACCAGTTAGATTCGTGTCAGGTTTGCATTTTATGTGGTAATTCATGTTGGCAGGTCAGATATAGGTCATATCAAGTAATGGGCATATGACTATATGGCTTAACTCCCCAAACTATAATACCCCAAACTTGTTAGGGGTAATTTTTGAATAAAAAACAAAACTAACACGAAGGGGGTTTTATCTCAGCTAACCAAACGAGAGAGAGAGAGAGAGAGAGAGAGGAAAGGAAAAAAAAGAAGGAAACCCTATGTTAAGAAAGGGAAAACGAAGGGGAGGAGGAGAGTGAAGCTTGTGGAACTTTTGTGAAAGCCTTCTTACACAAAAAATGTAAGTGGTCATCTATTTTTCATGTTTATGGTTATGGTTTTCTATTTATAGATATCATTTTTATTCTGTAAGGTTTAAATTGTTTTTATCTAAATTAAGAGTAAAGATGATTAGTTTATTCTAGTTCTAAACATATTTTCATGCATATATAAGTAGATGTAATGATTTGTTCCATTCCTACATTTGATAGGGTTTGTTTGACATATGATTTGAATGAATGCATGTAATATATTAGTGTTTGCCTAAATTTATAAAATAAAATTAGTAATCCATTTTAAAAAAAAATGTTTTAAACTCTCTTGTATGATATTCTTTTGTTGTGAATGAATAGAGAGGGGTTTTAGGAGGGTAGAAGAATGTACACTAAGTTAGATTTAGAAATAGGGAGTTTAGGGATTCTTAAGCTCGAATAGGAAATGTTACGCTAGTTGCAATTCTAAAGACAGCGATATAATTTTTAGGAGACGTAATGGGGTTAGCCCATAGGAAGAGGCCAAGGGGGACTAACCCGAGAAATAACTTAGAGTGGGAGAATGAGAACCATGCCCAGATGTTATAGCTAGAGGGGTTAGGTCTTTACGCTTAGACAATTAATTATAATGTTTAGTAGTTGATTTAAATACTTGTCATTCATCATCCATTGCATAACAAATAATTATGTATGTATATATATGGTTCTATCTTTGTAATGCTCAGATTACTTTTATATATATATAAGGCTTTATGTTGGTTGGCAAGAATATAAGATGTTTACACATTAATAATAGAAAGAGACATTAAAATTTACTTTGTATTGTTTGATAGTAGTTGATACATTAATAATGCATAATAAATACATAGCATAAATTTATGTATGTATTTGACAAAACAAAGAAAAAAAAATGATAAATTGGAAGCTTTCCTATAAAGAGCATAAAAGATAAAATGGACACTCCTTATAAAGAACATAAAAAGAAAAGAAAAAAATGATGTGAGTTAGAACCTGGTGAAAAGTCACCTTGTGTTTAATATCCAATGTTAGGTCTGGTGATTTAACCAGTTAGGATAAGCGGTCAAGGGTTAAGATTGTCTCCCGTCTACCCCGTCATACATATTAAGATGGTATTCAACCAATATTGATGCACCTTACGAGTGCAATTGCATTACATGCATCTAGCATCATATATGATTTTATATTGACATGATACATATTATTTATTTAGATGATATGAATTGTTTTCCTGCTACATATGACTTTACTTATTGTTGTGACATCAACTCAAGGTGTCTAATTATAGTCGTGAGTTGAAGCATGGTAAGAAGTCTCCTCATGCTCAATGTCCAAGGTTAAGTTTTGTGATTCAACCACTTGGTACAAGCGGCCAATGGTTAGAACTGTCTTCCCTCTACCCCGTATCAACACCTATAGTTGTGGGACTAGCACAAGTAATGATCAATACTTTGCACAGTTACATCAATTGCATATCATTTTTAGACATCAACATTATAAAGTTTTACCAAATGTATTTTTATTGGATTAATTTAATATTATTTATTTATCTTGATTTTACTATAAACTTGTAGAAGACTGGATTTACTTGTTGGGCTTTCCCCAAAGCTCACCCCACCATTTCCTCCCTGTAGATTGTGTGCCTTTCTCTCGCCTTGTTGAGCGATATCCTATGACTTGAGAGTTTGTATTTATAATAAAGACCTCAGGTAGCCGATGATATTTCATAATTAGACCATGTGTAAAGTAGACTTAATTTAAATTGTGTACATATAGAATCATTTTGATATTATGGGTGCATGAATGTATTTATTTTTATCTATCAGGTAGTATGGACTTAGAAATTCTTTTCAATAGACCCAATTGCTTTTCCAGATGGAGTGTTTGAAGCCTAACACCTCGAGATTTGAGACCCCAGTGAAGTTTGGGTTTTAGGACGTTACAGGAACCATTTATTAATCATGTCCAAATAGAGATATCTGCTTTAACCCAAAACATGTTGACAGTCAATCTTAACCCATTTATTTCTGTTGGGTTCATGGATCGTGTCAAACATTGCCATGCCTACTTTGTAATCTCTTCGATGAATTATAAATTGACATGTGTTGTTTTAGGGGTAAAAGCGTTAAAAAAGGTGTTTAGTTGAAAAAGTAGGTGGTTAAAAAAAATCAAATTTAAAACACATTGTGTGTTGATCAATAGCAAGCCTTTAGAGGTCTGTGTAAAGACAGATAATTATTCTTTTTGATTTTATTATTTATTTTTCTATTTAATGTTTCTAATTTTTTTTCACTCTTATTATTAATCGATTTTCATTCTCTTTACTTACTCCCTCTCACCACTACATGTTGAAAGTTTAATGAAAAAAACACTATTTAAAATTTATCTTCCCTTGGATTTTGAATCATCTCCGGTATTAATAGACAAGTACCACACCATTACTAATAAGTGTACGACATGTGGTCTGACAAAGGGTGTTTAAGTCATTAAACATGGGTCAATGGAGGGCATTATTGTAAATACACAATGAATTAGTACCTATGTATTTATTGATAAACCCTTCGTCAGACATTGTCTCACATCGTGAGAAGATACTGGAGTGGTACCTGTCCATTCATACTGGAGATGATTTGAACTCTTTTTATATGCCGATGTTGATGGATTTTTTACTTTTTATTTAATCTTCTCTGCCACATGTTGAATATTTAATGGAAAAACATATGTACTCAGTTAAATTTTCATGTTCACTAAATGTATGACCTTTTTGCGTTCTTGATTGATTGTATGGTTTTATTATTATCATTTTTTAAATTTTATTACTGCTTCGTCTCGTGCACCGCACGGTTGTCTGCTAGTCAATTAATTAAAACAAAAAAGGTACCCTTTTGGCAGTATTGTATTTTCCTTGAACTTTAAAATTAATTACATCTACTCTACTTTTAATAATTACTTTGTTGACTCAGTAGTTGACTCGCGAGTCACTGAGTGTCACTTCTCGGTGGGGTAAAGTTTCCGGGTTTTAGAACAATAGAGCCAAAACCAGCTAGCTAGCTTTGATAGCGGCGTTAAGTTATTGACCTGTAGGCTAGTGATGTTTAAAACTCTGTGGCTTCGTGTGTATTCCGCCGAGTAAACCCCACGATTACTTTCAGCCTTTTCTGACGACTCGCGTCAACAGCACTATTTCTTCCCAATTCACTTGCAACTTCCCAAAAGATACATCCTAAACAGTGGTCCTGCAATGCTTGATACCAAAAAATAAAAAATAAAAATAAATAAATAAATAAATAAAATAAAAACAATGGTCATCCGGATCAGGTCAATTGATCCAGTGCAAAATTTATACAGCAATTTCAAGAATCAACCGATTCAAATCAATCCTAAATTGAATCGGGGATTGAAATCAACAGATTCTTGAAACTATGCAGGAGGGGGACGGGAATGCTGTCAAATACCCTCCTGCTTGCAAGAATTCTTAGACTGGGAGAGGTATTTATGCTGTCACATACCCTCCTGTGTCACACATCACATTTATGTACGTGTCCGCATCTATTAGTCATAAGAATTCTTGCAATCAAGAGAGGATTCTTGTCCTTTGGGATGGGATAGTGTTCATCAGTAAAACCATCCAGCATTTTTGTTGTGTTGACACTTGTCCTACTTTACCCTTTATTTTTTAAGTTTGAATAATTTTAAATCAATAACAAAATGTGACATGTGTGACACACAACAGAAGTGTTGTATAGTCATATCAATATTTTTTTTTCGCTTTCTTTCTTTTCTTTTGCCATTTTTTGTTGGGACAACTCATCTAAGCGTGTATCATGTATCTTTCCCACGTGTACCACACGCTCTACTTGTGATTTTCATTTATAATTAAGTTTGTGAAGATGCCAACTTGTTTCGTTGGTAAAGTCTGTGGGTATCCTACCATAGACCTAGGTTGAAAACCCGTCTTCACCTATAA
>JAOXJP010226447.1:0-11488 GCA_025762735.1 Platanus orientalis | reverse complement strand
ACAGCCTAAGGATAAGAATCCCAAAAGGATCCCACACCCCCTAGGGTTACTTTGGCTTCTCAAATACTTTATATATAGAGGTACCCATGTTTAGATATGGTCTTGTAACTTTTCTGAAAGTGGGAGAAGCGTAAAGAATTCTAGGGCAGGTGTAGATACTTTGGAGACCGGGTCGGATTGGATTATTGTGTCTGGTTAAGTCATTGAGGTAATTCTAAACTTCCTTTAAGATTAGATCTCAGAGATTCATATGGTGATCATGAGAAAAATATATTTAGATATGTGATTGATCAATGAACTTTACTAATTTTAATGTTCAAGAACAGTAATCTTCATTTTAGGCACATCAATAAGAATGTGTTTGAAAAGTGTAAAAAGTTATTTTCAACAAAGGATGCATGAAATTTCTTCATGGTCTATTAGAATCTAGTGGTTCTATCACCAACAGAAGAGGATTACGACAACCACTTAGCATTATTGGAGAAATAGTCAAGTCCGTATCTAGACGCACTTGACTATGTGCGGAGTTGGTTGGATACCTATAGAGATATGTTTGTTGTAGCCTGAACAGATTGAATTATGCATTTGGGGGCCACAATGACGAATAGGTAAAGTTGTTTTCTACTTTTTTTTTTTACTTACAATTGTTTCTCATTGGTTGGTATCTAATTAACTATTCCTTGGTATCTAACTAGTTGTTCCTTATGTTTCCTATAGAATTGAGAGTGCCCATGTCAGGTTAAAGAAGCAGTTGAGATCTAGTCAAGAAATTTTCGAGTCCTTTTGGTCGAATGTACACAACATGCTCTTGTTACAGCATACATCAATCAAGGCATCGTTCGAGAAATTGAAGATGGTCGTCCAACACAATTTCAGGCTGTCAATGTTCAGGGAGCTTCATGGGAACGTCTCCATCACTGCACTTGAGAAGATACTTGACGAGACAAAGTGGACTAGTTTTATAGGGATTGACCCTGTTGCATGTGGATGTCAGCTTAGATGCACCCACGGCCTGCCATGTGCCCACGAAATTGCTGACTATATTAGACAGAGGCGTTCGATGCACTTCATTCTTTGCATACTCATTGGCAGAAGTTTGACATGCAACTCACCTCGAACCAGAACCATGTAAATGAGGATGATATTCATATCGAAGAATTTGAGTTGTTAAAGCAAGCTTACGCACAAGCTGACAAGTCAGACAATGCCTAGCTGCTTAGGAAATTGAAAGAGTTAGTAAATCCGGGGAGTACACATATAGAGGAATTGGAGATCCAATTGACAATGTGAGGTAAGCCACCTGGAAAGATGGATAAATCTACCCGACATGAGCCATCCACATTTGAGAGAGTACCATCGATGCAAGATAACTACTCCCTATCTATCATAGGTCCAATTGATGTTAACCCTCTACAGTTGGTGAGACCAACCCGACAAATGAGAGCGAAAAAGAAGGTAATTTATAGGTTTGTTACTGTGTAAGTGAAGTTGATTTGTCATATCGTTGATGCTAATGCATTATCTCTTTTGTCACAGGTCATTCGTCAGGCGTCAGTTCAATTCTCGTCATATGATACTTACATCAGACACTTTTTATATGGCATATGTCCATTTATTCAGCATATTGTAGATGTACAAGCCGATAGAAATTACGGGTTCTGGAAGATTGTTGCCTTGTTGGGCTTAGGAGAGGATGGTTGGTCACAAGTCCGGAATGACTTGTTACAGGAATTAGATAGTCACACACAATATTATGAGCCGATTTTTGGTGGGTTTGTAGCACTGAATGAGATTATGCATTTTATTGCACATTTCATGGAAGGTGCGTCATATGAGTATTGGATGACCATGCTAGAATGTGTTCACCTGATAGCCTCCTGTTACCATGTTGTTCTGTACCTTTTAAGTGCGCGACAGTGTCTAACGTTCCTGCCACTCCGATCCAATCATATACCTACTGCTACCCGGAAGGAACTTACTATTGGTTTCATGAACAACAACCACTTCATACAGGTAAATATAAGTTGCAATGTGCTATTATAATCAATTATGTTTAGTAGTGTTTAACTTCACTCTTTGTTATGTCTACAGGTTTTCTTCTTGTCGGGTCATCCTATCCCACCCATCGCGATATATTGGCATAGATACCGGACTGATAATGTGTTGGGAAGGACACTACATTTGTACGAACCATAAATTGAAGAATTCTGACGTGTGGTTAGCGAAGATGTAGCGACATAGGAGACGTTGGATTTGACTGATGACTGATTGAATCGGAACATAGCTTAGATTTATCCTGCACAGTGCATTAATTGTGTAATTTTGTATTGGCGACTTGTATATATAATTGATAGTTATTAAAACCTTTTGTATCAACACATTCATTTGGTAATTAATATTAATATTATTTCAGTTTTTATATTTCAGTTGTAATCTTTTATTTGTTAGGGGCCTCATCCCTACACCCAGTCGTTTTATTTTATTTTATTCATTAAGAGATTACGATATTTTGGTACGTGATTTTAAAGTATAAAAATGTAATCATAATACAAGTAAAGAAGGAATGCGAAGAAACAAAAATTGTGATTAGGGTCATCCCCAAACAAAATAGTACAATGTATTAGGGGCCTCATCCCCTATAAAGTACATATACAATTCATCAAAAAAATGAAAAAAAACTAAGTCCTTGTTTATGTGGTATTTGTCTATGTGGTCCGCCTCCTCTGCCGTCTGTACTCCAGCGTAGATGTCGTCTCAACGGACTCGCTAGAACGACAGGCTAGGATATCCTAAACCCGTGTAACCATATCCAACAAATGTACCCAAGTGTCTAACGTTGGATAATCAATCTCAGTAAATCCTTTGTCTGCTCAATACGCTGAAATAAGTACAGATAAATATAAGTTGCAATTACAAAAACTAACTAAAATGAGAAATACGAGTGTTGAAATGATATACCTGGTTTGCTGACTTTGACTCTGATTGTGGTGCTCCCTGCGATGTCGTCTGGATGTTGTACGTATGGATGTGATAGGTGTGCATACCAGTCCATGTAGTCGGGCACACAATCACCAGGATAAGGTGACGACATGAAAAGATGTTCATCCGAGAGTACGTGGCTCTACCATACAGCCCACACCTCCTCATAAAAAACATGAGTGAGATGGTAGGACGCTGCACTGGCACTAAGTACTGGCGCTCCCGAGCTTAGTGGGGTAGATGGAATGATCTGCTGTCATCCAAACTGCCTCAACACTCGTATCGGATGGTAGGGCTCCACGACGTCAAGGCATTTAAGTATGCCATGGTAGAACACAATCTCAGGAAGCCGGTGCTACTACCTATCATCGTCGTACGGTGTCCATGTGGCTTGCACAAGTTGAAATATATGTCAGACATATAAAAGATAATTACAGGAAAATGATGATAGTACTGAACTTTATACTACACTATATAAAAATAAACATAATACTTGGTGGGGGCCCTCATGGAGTGCCATCCCGTTATCCCTAAGATAACTTGTCTCCTTGCGTGGCAAATAATGGTGGATGCATGGTTAGCTGGGATGATAACGTATGTTTCGATGCGGAACAACGAGGGGAAAGTACTAGTATATCCACCCCTCCATAGTGTAAGGTAGCCAGCGATCTGCCGTACATCCGACCTACTGGTAACCCCTAAATGTGGATATAAATGTGCTAGAGCAGCGGCTCCCCACGCATAGGTTTAGATCCTATCAAGTTCCTCTAGGCACTAGAGATAATCGACTTGCACCCGAGTTGCTGTTTTGTCTGTAAGCAGCGTGTACCTGATCAAATAAAACAAATATACTCTGACGGAGCATCTAATCACCTCATCGCCACATGCGTCACCCACCCTCCCCTGAAATCTACTCCGTAGCCACTCCAACCTGATGGACCGGCCACGTGTAGATTCAAGCTCTTGTGCGGCCTCAGCCTCTGTCACTCCAAGTGTACGGGCTACCAATTTCCGTTCCTTATGTGCTTGTATGTTGGAGGAGACACTGTTCTCAACCATGAGAATAGAAAGTAGTGCGTCACATCATTGAGTGTGATAGTCATCTCCTCGAATGACATATGGAAAGTGTTCGTCTCGGGGTACCATCTCTCGATAAATGTAGATATAACAACACAGCTCACTACCCGATAGGAACTGTCAACCAGTGGGAATATGCCAGAGCGCTGAATATAGCCCCGCCATATCCCAGTCTCAAAATCTGGAGGGTCGAACGCCTACTCCGTCAGTTTCGACCTGTGGCTGATACACTTCAGCAAGCCGCGCTCCTACAATTGAAACAAATATTATTAGTATACCTGGTATTAATAAGTAAAATTTTTAAATATTAAAAGCATTACCTTACGCCGCCATATAGATGTAGTCACGTGTGTGGCATAGCTAGTGACGAGCGTCGGGTCCGTAGGTGCTTTGGGGACTATAGCATCCTAATGTGTCTCTCCAACATCCTCAAACGCCTAGGTAGCAGGCTTTGACGTTTCTCTAACATATTCCTTGGTTGCAGGCTCTGGTGCCTCTCTAACATACTATTCGACAGTAGGCTCTGCGTGTAAGTCGCTAGTCAATGTCGCATAGGAGTCTCTAGCCGGACCGAACCTCTCTATGACCCAACACTGCTGGGCAGATGCAGTGGGTATGAAGTCTGTCACATGTCATATTGTGTTAGATGTAATGAAATATTTTACAAATAAAATAAGTTTTATAAACATTAAATTAAATTTTTACAAAATAAATGCCCAAACAGATTAAACTAAAATTAATTAACTATTTTCCAACAAATTTTATTTTACAAAAAACTATATTTTAACATTATTTAATAAATTTATAGTATTTATATATATTTTAAAGTATTTACTTAAATTTTAAAGTATTTTAATCAAAAAGATTAAAAAAAAATTAATCAAGTATTTTCAAAAATATTCTTTTAGTAAAAATTATAGTATTTATATTTTAAGTATTAAAATTAATCTAAGTCATCTTTCAAAAATATTTTATACAAAATTTTTATTCATAGTATTTAATATATCTTTTATAATTTACAATATATTTTTCAAAATTTTATTATTATTATTATTATTATTTTTATGTTTGGTAGGTTGAATATCTGTGGGACTGGCCTGCTTGGCTAGGCTACCCGAGCATGGCGGGTCCACTGGGTGGCCGAGTGGGGTAAGCTTGCTCGGCTAGCCTGACCGAGCAGGCCAGTCCTACTCAGATTGGTGGTGCCGAACATGACGTTGCATGAACAAAAAAAAAAAAAAAAAAAAAAAAAAAAAACACAAACACATCCTTATCTCGGGTTGCTGTTGGTGTTGCTCTCCCGCCGCCTCGTCGTCATCCAGGAGCCATCGTCATCGTCCATGGTTCAAAAAACGTAAGGAAAGAGGGGAGATATATATTTGTTTATGTTGGGAGAGAGGAGGAGAGCAATCCGTTTTCAAACTTGAATGAAGAGAGTGAGGGAGAAGGAAAATGAGGTGAAGAGTAGGTGAGGTGTGGAGTTTCTTACGGTTAGGTTAGGGAAGAAGAAGACTGGTGGATTTAGTAACAAATGAGGTGTGGGGGAGGCTTTGGCTAAGGGTATTATGGGAAGTGCAGGAGGGGGAGTTAAAAAAAAACTGAGGTGGCTTCGAAGGAAAGTGAGGTGGACTTAGAAGAAACTGTGGTGGCAATAGAAAGTCCCTACAAATAAATCTTCTAGCCGGGCTAGTGAACGACTATAGACCTGGGGTTGGCATTAGTCTGCTTGTTAACTCATCTTGGGAGGGTCAAGTTCGTAAGCAGGCTGGTTCTCGGGCAGGGCCAGCAACTGTTAGTAATAATTGCTTGTATAGTTGTATCTTGTTAGCCTTTTGTCCAGGTCCATTTGGATTATACAAAACCCCAAGCTTTACCCGGAAATGGATGGGCATAAATGCCCATTGGGCTTGTCCATCTTGTTAACCTTCTTAGATTCTCTACCTATACGTGAAGGTTGCTGTTATTGGATCTATGATCAACTATCTGCATTTCATGCTTTAATCAGTTAGTGAAAGCTGATATAATTCTATGTTTTAGTCCCTGTTCTGAACCATGTCACTCTCATAACCCTGATCTATTGAACAAGGAACGGTCTTAAATGCCTATTGGCCCGACTTTGCCACTTTTTTGGGGTACGTGTGCGTTGCAGACCATCACAAGGCGGTCTTGTCGGCAGGAGAGGATCCGGGCTCTTTGGCTTGACGATCGGGTTTTGGGTTAGGTTCTATTAGATAGCAAACCAATTACGAGTTGGAAGAAAATGTTCTGTGACGAAAAAGTCTGTTGTGTGTATGGTGATAAGCTGACATGTGTTGTGTTGGGGGTTAAAAAGGTCCAAAAAAGTGTTCAGATGAAAAGGTAGGTGTTCAAAAAGAGACACCAAGTTCAAAAACCCATCATGTGTCAATCAATGCACGCTTATAGAGTTCTGTGTCAACACAGACGATCATTCTCTTTACGGGTTTGGGTTGCCAAAAACCCATGCAACCAGTAGAAAGGTTTCAGATCTTTCAACTCTTTTCTTCTTCTGGTTAAAGTTTTCTGCTCCACCCCGTGAATGGGTTAGGGTCCAGTGGGCTGGGTTTATGGTGAACAAAACTCATCAAACACGATCTGTTGCCATCTCTACCCACGAGCTACCTTGAAAAGTTATTGTTAATGGGTTCAACTGCTCCTTGCTAAAAAATTCGACCATAAATCTATTTCCAATACTTGAACTCATCTAACACGCGCGAGAGAAATCCAAAACCTCTATTCTGATGGCCTTATATAGACCATCAACCAATAAGATAAGAACAAGAGCATGTAGGGTTGCAAATAAACCAAATATGAAATGGATATTGGTATATCCATATTCGGTTCAATAATAACCAGATATTTTTAAAAGGAATAAATATTTAATCTAATCAGATACACATAGGTTTATATTCATATCTGTTAAGTTAATCGAATATCGGATATATATCCGATTACAAAATTCATAAAGTTTGGTTAATATTATCTGTTAAGTTTGGCAATGGGTTAAAGGTTACTGTTAAGGGAACAAATGTTCTGTCCAGGATTTTGCATGTCTTACCTTGTCCTCTACCACAGGGTGACACATGATGTTTATCAAATTTGGTGCCCCTTTTAAAGAGGGAGCAAATTTTCATTTGGACACTTATTCTTTATTGGTTTTAACCCTACAAATCCCATTTTTATTGTTATCTATTTTTTAAATTGGAAAACTGTTTTTACAGTATTAACCATATGCACCCAGCCTTTGTGTGTAAGACACGGTAGGACATGCAAAATCCTGGACAGAACATTTGTTCCTGTATGTTAAAAGTATTTATATATTCTATTATAATGTAACATAACCTACCATATTATAGTATGACTAATTTTTTAAAACCAGTTGTTAGGTTATATATACATATCTCTAAACAAATATGGATATTTAGCTGGATCAAATTTATATAGATCAGTATTTGGTTAGTTTATAAGTAGACAATTTTTTTTTAAAGAATGGACATTTAATTGAATCGGATACACATGGATTTATATTTGCTTTAAGTGGATATGAATGTGAATTGAATACACATAATAATCGGATATTTGTACCCCTGAGAATAGGTTGCCTTTATACTAATGACAACATGTTCAATGGGTTAGGTTAGGATCGGTTCACTTAAATTAATGCTTGATAAGCTGTTGTGAGACTGAGTATCACTCATACACCTTTGGATAAGTATGGAAGAGTTAAGACAAGAATGGAAAGTGAATGAAATGAGGAGAAATTTCTCATCCAAATTGGTTTGAGGTATGGTCCTACCCTCTTCTACTTATCCAATGGGTGTGAAGGAATAGGTACACTCCCATTGAGAGGTAATTTATGGGGACCTCAAAATGTAAGGTTGTTTTGGGTGGAAATTCCAAGCACTAGGGGTGGGCATCAGCCTGGTTTGGGCTGGGCCATGGTTCAAACCCGGCCTACTACAGTTCTAGATATTTTTTGGGGCTTGGAATCAGGCCATCAGTTTCTCTTCTCTCTATAATGTTCGAAAAAAATGTTACTTTACCTTTTACTTATTAAACAAGTGCTTTGACCAACTGAGCTATGAAAGCTTAGTAAATAATAAATTAAAACACTATAAGTTATATAGATAAGCTCGGGCCTTGGTTGGGCCCGGGCTTGATCAAGGTAAACTGACCCTGGCCCTATCAAAGATTTGGGTTTTTATCTTGGACTCGAGCCTTTGTTGGGCCTAGCTTGGGTTAGACTTTTTGAGCCAATTTTTGGGCTGGCCTAGGTTGGGCTTAGGCTGGCCCAATCCTTTGTGCAACCTGGTAAGTACCATTTCATGAAATGCATGAAGATGGGGTTTTCACAATAGAGATGTCTAATTTTTGAAGTGTTGCATGAGGAGTTGGGATTCCTGAATCGTCTCAATGGAGAGATACCGTGCCATTATCTTCCCAACATATGACACAAACACAATTGATGCCTTGCAAATGGTACATAAATAAATACATAAGTACTCTGTAATTACTGTAATACCCTTATTCGACCCATATATAGTTACCCAGACACACTTTGCCAGGCATCAAGTTACACTGATTGGTACTGGAGTAATATATCTCCATTCAGACTGGATATGATTCAAACCCAATGTTGGGTGTACAAAGAACAGGTCTCTCATTTGAAAGAGGGAATTTACTCCTCAACCCACCCTCCCAAATGCTAGATGTGTTTGTATAATCTTGGGACCCAAATGTTGCAGTCATTTAGGCAATCTAACAATCCAATTAGGTACCAAAACCTAAAAGCCGCTTAAAAGGTCCATTCACTTGAGGTTAGTCTTACTCATCATCTTAAACAACTTTCAAACTATGGCCTATCCAAGAGTGTTCTTGAATTAACAACTCATACTTGGTGTTCGGTGAGAATACACTTACTTCCATTTTGGACTTTCCATGGCAATGAGCACCCCCACCATTTTAATGATTCGTCTTTGTCCTTCTTTTCTGTCATAATCATCTTCATAATCATCCTCATCCTCATTATAATATTTCAATACATAGTGATTATCGAGACAGAAAAGATGAACTTGGCTAAACAGGAAATGAGCAGTGATCTTAAATTGACCTGGCACTAATGATAATAGCTTAAGACAGCGACGATGACGACGCTAATAAAGACCTTAAATGATGATAATGACATTGTCATCGTCTTCATTAGCTATAATAGGATCCTATTAATCGCTTTGTCTTGTTCACACTATTATTTAATTAGACTAAATTTGATTTCTATAATCTTCTTTTATAATTCTCTTAACCATAGTTGCTAACTATTATTTGTTTATCTCATTCTGTCATTGCTTTGAATGTAGTCTGATAAGATAGCAATCTTGTACTTCCCTTGTTTTTAGTAATATCTTTTGACGAGTTCTAGTCTTGTAGAAATCTTGAGACTTTTCTTTAGTAAGATCTTTAGGAATATTCATAATTAATAAAAACGTTTTAATCACAAGCTTGTTTTTATTACTGTCCATTACTCATTAATGAAAGCCCTGGTTACACATACGGCGTTACACACATGTAGGGAAAAACAAAGAAAAAGAAAATTATGTATAGCTTTTGTCATTTGATCGTGAATGGTTGAATTAATTCGTCAAGAGCATACTTGATTAGAGTCCTCAATGGAATTATTGGTTGTTTGAAAGTGCTACATAACAATGGACAAAGCTGGGAAGCCTAACTTTTGTTTAGTTTGAAAATGTGATTTCCCAAAGGTGTGGAGTGGTGCCTCTGCCAATTTTTCTAGTTGTGGTGGCAATTCTTGACCTCATAGTTTGCTGACTCACCGAGTTGATTCGACTCCCAAGGCAGAGGAGTTAAGTAACTCCTAAGGCACATGACTTGGCTGACTCCTAGGACATGGGCTGAGTCTTGTGACTCAGGCAAGTCTGGTTATCTTCTTACTTTTTTGTAGTGCTTTAAATTTAAAATTATAATAAATAAAATAATTATATATATAACGAAAAAAGCTCTTATGTCATACTTTGGATTCAATAATGGACTCTTTTGAGTCTTGAATGACTATTCTTTAATTTTGTTACGTGCAGAGTTCAAATTCCAAATGAGGCTTGAATTTTCAAAGAGACAAGCCCAAATTCAAGTCTTCTAGAATGAAAAAGAAGAATTAGAGAGTGAAGAACATTAAGACCTGTGTTCTTCTTCTTGCTTGCAATTCTTTAATAGTTTTATTAACTAGATGTACTAAGTCATTAAATAAGGTTAAAATTGATTTAGTTGGATTAAGTTTTCACATGGGAGAATCTCTTAAAATTTTGTAGGATCATAATAAAAAAATGCTTGTATTTATCATAGAAATGGACAATGCTGAATTCCAAATACTATCTAATTTTTTTTGAACATTTTTTTTTGTACTCTATAAAGATAAAATAAAAAAGTAACATCTCTCCGACCGAGTCAAGTAAAAAAATCTAATTTTATGAACCTTGTTTTACCTGGTTCACCAGTTTAAATGATTTTGATGAGTTAGATTTGTATTTGACTTGGGAAGAGAGATTATGAGGTCTTGTCATTAGGTTTGGGTATTTTTGCGGATAAACTTGCACTTGCAACAGAATTTTTCTTTTGTTTTTCATCATCCAAGGTTGGGTAATGATTATTAGTCATTATGTTGAGCTCTCAACCTGACCTGAACCCAGACCCATTACCAGCTCTATCTTCTAGAGAGGAATGGCAGTTTGAGCATGCACTAGGGATTCAAAATTTGAAGGGTCATCATATATTGCAAGATGTATGGGAATCCAATCCAGACCTCAACAAGAGAAGAAGAAAGTTACATAAATAGCTTGAGACAGAATCCTTTTGGATATCTCTAAGATAGGCTTTTGATTCATCCGAAGCTTTTAGTCAACAAACAATTAATGTCGAGAGTGATGGAGTCAATAACCTCATGAACTGGCCTTTGAGGTCATACGTAGTCTAGATATTTACCAAGTACTATGGCTGATGTTTGATTTAATCAGTCGGACAATTTTAGTTGTAAACTCCTAATATGGCCTAAGTAACATTGCGTGAGGCTTCGATCGCACAGGAGGGTTTGGTTTGTTGAGTTTTGGGGGCTCAAAATTCCATGTGTTAATTCAATTTTACTGTTTAAACACAACTATTTAATTCTGCACACAAGAACTTAAAGTCTGCTCGTGGGAATTCAATTCATTTAAACCCAATCAAAATGGTTTTCCAAAACAAAGTTATTTAATTACTTCTAAAGCACTTAAAAAGACTTAATTTAAAACGATAAATTCAACAAGCTTTCAAGAACAATGGGTCTCTTGGATTGTTTGTCAACTTCTCTATACCTATGCCAAATCCAACCTATTGCCATCCCAATCATGGGTTCAATCATGCCTGGTTG
>JAOXJP010226446.1:0-11488 GCA_025762735.1 Platanus orientalis | reverse complement strand
TTGTAATCACTATTCCCACCCTATCCTTAGAGGTGGTCTTCTTCTGTTAATATATTCCGGCTCTATATTCCGGCTACTCTGTGTTTATTTACTGTCAATATTAAGGGTGATGACTCAGCTGAGCTGTCTCCAAGGAATCCTGTGCGCTCGAAAAACGCCAAAAGGTTGTCATAGATTTCCCTGACAGATTGACATCTGTCAAACAAATTCAACAGTTCTTAGGACTAGTGAACTACATGTTCCTGGAGATGGTCACCGCATCCTCCAGACAGATGCTAGTGACAAGCATAAGGTCTTCAATGGTCGCTAGTCTTCTGTCAACTTTCTGCGTCATTTCTTCTTGACCTTGTAGAATCTTTCTCATCACCTGGTTCTGGGCAACTGCGTTTTCTGCTTGCCAATTCAGAGCAGCTTCTGCAGGTGATACTTGCTTACTGGTACCATTTGCATTTTTTACAGATGGGGTTTTGATCTTCCATTGATGCCTGGTCCTCTGTTGGGGATGTTCAAAATCTTCCAAAGGAGGAAATTGCTCCTGGTACTGAGATGTTCCTGGTTGGAACATAAAGCATTCAATGGGAGAGGATGAGTTATGAGGAAATGGAGCAGGTTTGCATTGTTGAGGAAGGGGGCTTTTGATCAATGATAGGGCCTTCTGATAGTAAGGCTGCAAAGCTGGAGGTGGAGACTTTGGTTTAGGAGATGGAGGTTTTGTGCCCCAATCGTCTGGTGGTAGAACACCAGGAAATACTGGTTTGTTCTTTGGGTAAAGCACATAATAATCAAACTTGCCGGAGGGTTTTCCTAAGAGGCCAACATCAGGGTCTCCTGCCTCATATCTCTCTTGAAGAAGTTGTTGGGGTGACTTCCTTCCTGTACGCTTCTTTGGGTAGAGTTTTCTTTCAGCTTCAAGTTCTAACTCTACTTCAACTGAGTCTGCTTCACACTCATCACAAGTGCAGTCAATAATTTGATGCTTCTTGTTTCTGACCTGGGTGAGCATTAGAATCTTTCTCATCACCTGGTTCTGGGCAACTGCATTTTCTGCTTGCCAATTCAGAGCAGCTTCTGCAGGTGAATTCTCAGTGGCCTCTCAACAGATTGCATCTAAAGAAGCAGAAAGGCGATGGCCCGTTTGACCGCCAGGATTTCTTTGAAGGTGGAATGGTACTTCTGCTCTGCTTTAGTAAAAGATTCAGAACCAACTCAGATCATTGGAAGGGTCATCATCTTCTTCTCCAACCCAACCCCTGAATCCTAATCCGATCACTTCTCCAACCTCTTCTCCACTAGTCTGAAGCAAGCATTCTTGAATTCTCTTCCCGAAGAATACCAGTTTCACCCTGTAGAATGGATAATCCTCTGCTGGGGATGTTCAAAATCTTCCAAAGGAGGAAATTGCTCCTGGCCTCTTATGAGAGTTTTGTTCTCATTTTGCATACAGAATTTTTAGGAGCAGTCTCCCATCAAACAGCGACTGCCAGAGATGAGTTCTTGAAAATGAAATGCTGCTCCTACAAGAAGAAGGACTTGGAAAAGCATTATAATGGAATGTCAAAAAGATACTATCTTTTAGGCATGCAGACCTTTCAGATATCTCTGACGTGGAATCAGTCTATTCCCTATCAGAAGAACAAACTCCACACTATACATGTATGTATACGGTATAACATTTATTATGGTATACCATCTCTCTAGAAACAAATAAATAACTCGTATAGGGAGCATTACACTCTCATATGATTCCTAATATTCCCTAATTTCATCTTTGATGCCATCAACCAACACGTTTT
The DNA here is from genome assembly GCA_025762735.1 of Platanus orientalis. NCBI lineage: Eukaryota > Viridiplantae > Streptophyta > Magnoliopsida > Proteales > Platanaceae > Platanus > Platanus orientalis. The sequence goes on along the minus strand of JAOXJP010226446.1, from coordinate 9,695 downwards.
AAAATATAAAGGAACAGGTGTTTTCTTGTGTTGACCCACCAGGCTACTTGGGCTCTAATGCACATCATCATCTTTTAATAATCATATCTTAGTTAATGTTGTATTTAGTTCTTGACAATGATGATATTTACTTATTCTTAGTAGTAGAAGAGATCAGGTTGATGTGATTATTATTGTAGTGGTATCTTTTTTTTACTCCTTAAAAAAGAGCCTTTAACTGGGTATATATTGTTGTTTCTTTTTTTCATAATTTAATATTATGGAGATTTATGTTATATTTCTATGTGTGTTGTTGGAGTTCCTTTGCCTGAGATAAGAAAAAAAAAGAAGGTTGGCTTTGTTGTAGTGATTGCAGTTGCAGTGATTCGGGTGAATTGGGGAGTGAAGTTCTTCCTTGGCATTCCTAAACTGAGTATTGAGGTAAGTGGTTAAAGCCCCATTTTTTAGGGAGAATTAAAACATGAGATTATTAACAAAATCATATATCTCCTTTGCCATTATTACTGTAGTTTTTGTGTATGGGATTTTGATTGCTCAAATGCATTTCTTTCTTTTGTTTCTTACGGTCTTTTTAGCAAGATCCCACTAACATTAAATGTGTACCATTGAGGAAAATAATATTGAAAAATGAAGATTGGTCTCTAATTATTTCTCTTTATTTATAGCTGATAGAATGCAAATATGATTTTGAGTAATTGCCATAATTACAGTCACTACAGCACTGCCTCCTCTGCCTTCACTACAGTCTTGTTAGAATTTATGTAAATGGTGCTCTCTATTTTGGAATTTGTGTAATTTAGCTGTCATTATTTTGGACTGAGATCTATTCAAAATGCTGACTGAATGTATGTAATTTTTGTTGACAGTAAATTAACCAACTCTCCCAAAACCTTAAAAGGTGTTAGGAGAAACATTGCTCTCTCTTGGGAACACACGTGGGTAGCTAGGCGCGGGTCGACACAACGCATACACATGTACACATCACTACATCTGAGAAAATACTTTCACTAGGATTTGAACTCATGACCAAACCTACTTTGATACCATGTTGACAGTAAATTAACCAACTCTCCCAAAACCTTAAGGTGTTAGGAGATGCACAAATTAATATACTTTAACAATTTTTATTAGTATGCTCCGTATAACATGCTGATAATTTTTATTTTTTAATCAATAAATTCTTGCCTCATATGATGAAAAGAAGATAACCAGAGATATATAATGTGCAAGGCTAACTTAAGGGGAATAACTAGAACTTTAAACTAGCAACATCATGTGGAGGGACTTTGAAATGTAGACCCCCTACCTCACCACCTTAAAACAAGGTATATATGTGGGGTTTAAGTAGGATTTTGTTGACTTTGAAATGTAGACCCCTCACCACCTTAAAACAAGGTATATATGTGGGGTTTAAGTAGGATTTGGTGGAATTACAACTTTGATGAGTAGAACATAGTTTTAATGCTAGGGTTTAAGGGTAAATGAAATTATACAATTTTATTATGAATTTAAAGAAGAATTGAATTTGAAGAAGAAATACACAAAAAGTCAACAAAATGAAAGAAAATAAATAAAGGATTTTTTATGTTGGAAAAAATTGTAGTAAATATGTTGAGAAATATTGAATAATATAGAAGAAGAAGAGTAGAAAGAGAGAAGAGAAGAGAAAATGAGAGAAAGAGAGAGAAGGGTTAACGAGTGAATTGTATAAGTAGGGTATACTCATACGTTGGTATTTATACCAACACCTGATGACACCCTTATGATATACAACACTATTCCTCAAGCTGGTATACGTTGGTATTTATACCAGCTTGCGGATTAAAGACATGAATTGCACTCCCCTAAGTCCCTTGGTAAATATACCAGCTTGCGGATTAAAGACATGAATTGCACTCCCCTAAGTCCCTTGGTAAATATATCTACAAGTTTGTATATACGGAATGCTGATCTTTGGTTTGTATGTATGGAATGCATATATTTTCTTTCTTTATGTGGTCTTTTATGAAATGCCTGTCGTGTTGTACATTAGGTCATGTGCAATATTATTTATGGCTGCTTTATTGTCACAGTACAGACTTATAAAACCCTACACTGAAAACCCTACTCTAATTAGTAACATTTTAAGTCATAAGGATTCACAAATCCCATATGCCATTGATCTGAACTTAGCCTCTGCACTAGACCTTGCAACGACAGACTGCTTCTTACTTCTCCAAGTCACTAGGTTTCCTCCCATAAACGAGAGCAATAACCAATTTGTCATTGAGCCTGCCCAATCAACATCAGTGTAGACTTTAATTTGAGAGTGACCATGTTTTCTATATATTACACCTTATCTTGGGCACCCCTTCAACACTCTAAATTGGTCTACATAAATTGGCTGATTGTACTCATTGTACACATAGTGTCAAGATGAGTTAAGGATAAGTATATGAGATGTCTTACCAGCCTTTGGTATCTTCCCACATCAATCAGCCTTTTACTGTCATCTTCATCTATGATTTATTTCTCTCCTAACGAAAGTATGTTATGGCCCTAGCTACAAGGTACTTCTTTAAATAAGTCGATAACATACTTTCATTACGAGAGAAATATACCATGTGTTGATCGAATAACTATTATTCCAAGAAAGTACCTCAAGGAACCTAGATCCTTGATTTCAAACTCCCTAGCCAATGCATTTTTTAGCCGTGCAATTTCCACTTCATCATTTCCTATGACAACTATATCATCAACATACGTAATTAGGGTCATTACCTGGTGGGCCATGATGTTTGGTAAAGAGTGTGTGATCTACCTGAGCTTGGTAAAAGAGTGTGTGATCCCCATATGTACACTTTGTCACCCTTGATTTGTTGCTAGTGATATGGGTACTCGTACTGAGTTCATCTTAACAACTGGGTTAAAAGTTTCTTGGTAGTGTATGCCATAAGATTAAGTGTACCTCTTTGCAACTAGCCTTGTCTTATATCAGATTTCCACAGATTCATCAGAGTTTAGTTATATCTCGCATTGACCATTGTAGTTCTGAATCTTTTAAACCAGGCGCGTGGTGATTACTTCAAACCATATAAGGCTTTCTTTACCTTACACACTTTGTCACAAGCACTGGATACATGAAATCCTGGGGAGTGTCCATGAAGGCATTCTTTACATCAAGAGGGGCCACCCTTGATTTGTTGCTAGCGATATGAGTACTCGTATTGAGTTCATCTTAGCAATTAGGGCAAAAGTTTCTTGGTAAAGCCTAACATCTTTCCACAGATCCATCAAACTTGTATTTTACTGTAAACACCTAACCTATTAATTTCTATGCCATAAGACTGAGTGTACCCCTTTACAACCAGAGGGCCTTGTATCTTTCCATAGCTCCCATGTTTTGTTTCTTTCCAATGCTCTCATTTCTTCTTCCATGGCATTCCTCAATTCTTTACATCTTTCTATAGCTCCAATGTTTTGTTTCTTTCCAATGCTCTCATTTCTTCTTTCATGGCATTCCTCAATTATGTGTAGTTCATGGCCTCAACTACATTATGGAGAATTGTGATGGATGACAATGCGAAGGAGAGAATCTGCGAAAATGTAGTGCAATAATAGGTTGTTGGGTACAATAAGCTGGTTAAGATTTGAATTCTCAAGAGCCCGAGTTGAGGAAGGAGAAAGTGGAATTGTAACATTACTTGTCTCATGAGAAGGTGGATCTTGCTCTTGTACTCCTTATTGTTTCTTCTTTCGACTATAGTATTTCAACTCATTCTCCCATTATTTATTTTCTCCTTTACCATCATCATTCGCCCCCTTACCATATTAGCCTGACCAGCAATAAAAGACAGGATACAAGGATCCGTCTGCAATACGAACCCTTTCCTAGAACAAACATGAAGACATACCGGTTATATGATGAGACGCCCCTGAAGCAATGATTCGGGAGCACTGAGGAGCAGTGAATGAGATAGATAAACCATATGCAGTGGTACCTGAGTTGGAAAATAAGGAGGTAGGCACCGTGGAAGAGTGATTGAGCTGAAAAACAAAGCGTCTGAAGGTCACAGTCTCATCATTGGATAGAAGCAATTGAGTGAGCACTAGGTCGCTGTTAGCCAACCAACCACCACCACGACCATTAGCAAAACCACCACATGTAGGGAGGCAAGATGCCAAGTCTGGTGGACGTCCATGAAGATCCCAACATTGATATCCCTTGGTATGTCTGAAGCGATCATAATGCTCACATTTAAGGTGATCTTGATCATTAGATAAGTACGTAGATCTGCTATGGCCATGGCCCATAAAACTTCCATGGCCACCTCTAGAGGAACTTGAAACAAGTGTTGATTTCTCAATCGAGGAGGTTGGATTCATCACCCATCATCGACTTTCCTCACGATGGACATTAAGAGTGAGAGGAAGAGCCATATTAAGGATTTGAACCCAGATTTATTCAAAACTTGGGTTTATCCTGTTAGGAATTCAAAAACTTGAATCTCTCCTCAACATGTTTATGATAAAACAATTGCATCTCGAATATATAAGATAGACGATAAGGGATGTAGTAGTCAAACTCCTCTCACATCTTGCATAAAACATAGTAATAAATTGCAAGGGGCTGATCATCCTGTTTAAACTGTGCTATTTTTTGTCGAAAATAAAAATCTTGGTTGTATGGCCAATCTGAGAGTCATATAAGGATTGCTAGATCTGGTGACTTGTTTCTAGGAACAAATAATAGTCGTTAATTTTGGGTTTCATTGAACCAAGCAACCATCACCATTGCATTTTCTGTCTTCCACCTTTATTCTAAACTTTGGATCATCCTTGGAAGGCTTCTCTGCTTCACCTGTCAAATAGTTTTTTTTTATCCCTACCCTGGATATGAATAAAGACAGATTTTGACCACGTAAGATAACTCGAGCCATCAAATTTAATTGTCATAATTGGTGTACCACGGATGTGTACCCATCTCATTTTCTTGCAGGTTGGATGTTTGACTTACTTCAGACATGACGAAACCTAGTCAAGATTACAGACCAAGAACAAATAGGGAACACCACACTAATATAGAGAACCAACCATCTAGTGGAGCAAAACACGACAGGATACGAGTTGCAGAGGTCCTCGACAATAGGATTAGGTCCTTAGATCTAACTTTTATACTCAGATCTACATGTTTTAAGCATGTTCACGGGGTTTGTCTTTAATCATTCCTCTGCTAAAAATGACCACTCCTGTGCGGCCAATCGAAACGAGATGCCTTCTTGTGATTAGAATTGATAAATCTTTAAAAACGAAGTTTGTTTAGGTTGTAGAAGAAAACTCTTCGAAAAACTCCTTTAGAAGCTTCATTTAAAAAAAAAAAAAAAACCAAAAAATCTCATTAATCAATATGACCTGGGATCTGGGTTCATCCTTCTCTGACACCCGGTCGTCCTGCTCAAAAAACTGGGTTTCAATGGGTACCATACCCAGGCCAAACTAGCAGGGAAAATAAACTTTGAATCTCTCCTGATCCTTTACCAATCTTCACGGGATTTGTCTTTAATCATTCCTCTGCTAAAAATGACCACTCCTGTGCAGCCAATCGAAACGAGATGCCTTGTTGTGATTAGAATTGATAAATCTTCAAAAACGAAGTTTTTTCAGGTTGTAGAAGAAAACCCTTCGAAAAACCCATTTAGAAACTTCATTTAAAAAAATAAAAAACCAAAAAATCTCATTAATCAATATGACCTGGGATCTGGGTTCGTCCTTCTCTGACACCCGGTCGTCCTGCTGAAGTCCGCTATACGGACACTGACGTCAGTAAGGGTTTGACGTCGTCGTATTCTCCTGTTCTGTTAGGTCTCTTCTTGGCCTTGCTAATACCAACTTGGTTTATATGCACAACAATATGGAAGAAGAAGAAGAGAAGAGAGGAAGAGAAGAGAAAATGAGAGAAAGAGAGAGAAGGGTTAACGAGTAAATCGTATGAGTAAGGTATACTCATACGTTGGTATTTACACCAACACCTTTATTAATATACCATAATATGAGTATATAAACCCTTATGACGTAGATACCCTTATGATATACAACAATTTTGAGTCATACTAGTTGAACCTTTGAACCTAAGGTCTAAACCTACAAAATTTTGCTATCACACTAGACAATTGAATTTTCCTATTACTCATCAATTATCCTTTTAACTAGATTTCCTAAAAGAATAAAACTCTAAAATAGTTAACTTCTATCAAAAAAAGCAATATCTTGCCAGTTTGCTTAGTTGGTAAAAGTCTGTGGGTGTTGTACCATAGACCTAGGTTCAAAACCCGTCTTCACCTATAAAATTACCTATAAAAAAAAGTAATATCTTGCCAGTATTTTAGTCATAACTTTTCTAAATCACATGAAATTCACAAGATCTTGACCTTCCAAAATAAGGCCCAAAGAAAAGTGACGGATATAGTATTCACTTTCTAAAAATGAAAAAAATAAACCTACTTTACTTGGAAATAAATAAATAAATAACCATAAATTGAATGATAGAAACTAACATGGATACCCAAAAGTATCAAAATTAAAAATTTCCATGCAAAAATATTCAACTTAAAGCGTGTAAAAAATATGGGCTTGTTTACATTGTGTCCTACAACATTCCCTCTATCCCTCCCCTTCACATAATGCATGATCAATTTGATTTACAGGTTAGCAGATGAGCTCAAGAAGTTTGAATCACACATAGTCTTGAATTTATCCTAGACAAGTGTTTGCTTGCCACCAAATGCTTAAGACATTGGAGCCATAACTTAGGGGGATGATTGTCGTTTCTAAGACTAGAATGCATGTTTAACTTATTGTACTTTGATAACACTTGGCTGTTCCAGCTTTCCTAAAATTATTGTACCTAATTTTGTTTTCCTTCTCAAATGACTGATGAATTTCGTAGCAAGATATAGACGTAGTTCTCTCATTTGTACAGTATTTGAGATATGCAATCTCTCATGGTGTGTGTAGTCGCAAGTCTAGGTACTCATCTTTCAATAATCGTATCTTATTTAATGTTGTATTTGTTGTTTACTTATTTTTAGTAGTAAAAGAGATCAGTTTGATGTGATAATTGTTGTTGCTGTATATTTTTTTCACTCCTCTCATAGTATGATAATGGGTATTTCTAAACTCCTCCAAAAGGGCCTTTAAATGGGTATATATTAGTGTTCTTTTTTCAGAATCTAATATTATGGAGATTTATGTTATTTTTCTATGTGTGTTGCTGGATTTCCTTTGCCTAAGAGAAGAAAAAAAAATGAAGGTTGGTGTGGCCCTATTGTTGATTCATTGTTTGAAAATGGTTTGCTTTGTTGTGGAAAGTACTAAGTATCTTACTTCAGTTTTATTATTATTATTATTTTCTTTTATACTATTTATTGCTACATTGGGTATTTGTTTTCACTGAGACACTCCCCTGTTTGCCCTCCACACAAAGACTACATGGGCTTTTATTGACATAGGAGAGGCCGGATTTCAAAAGAAAATAAAAAAAACATAAGACACATAAGATGCCACATAGGCTGCCACATCTGCGTGGGTCACATGCATTCAGGTGAAGATCATGTGAAGACGTGATATTCACAAGGGATGGGTAATGTGGAGGATCAATCATTATCGCTACTATCAGTATTGGCTGGGTCATTCCAATGGCCGACAAAGGGAGATGATTCTGTTGAGCTGTCACCAAGGAATCCTGTGCGGTCAAAGAAGGCCAGGAGGCTGTCATACAGGCACTATGAAATTAGATGCTGGGGGGACCGTAAATGGGTCCGTATCAATAAGGATGGGAATATCACCATATCTTCCGAGTGGAAATTGTATTCTTCTGAGAAGTTGTAAAGAATATCACTTGATAATTTGGGCTTGGGCATCATGAGTATAGTATACTACATTTCATTTGTATCATCTCTGACAATATCGGTATGATTTTTGAAGGTGATAATGGCATACTTACGGTGATGGACTTGGAGCTATTGCCATGTTGTAATGGGATGAAACCATTGGAGCCATTTCATTAGTTCTGCCTAGTGTATGGTAAGGGCCTAACAATGCATTGGGTGAGATAGGCATAAATGAGGAATGTCGAAGATGGTAGTTAGTAGTTACGAACAGAGTGAGATATGGATATTCTGGATGGGGAAAATATTTGAAGATACGACCATGATGAAATATGGAGATTTCAAGGTATCTATGAAAATTAGAGTGACTTCTTTTGGTTTGAAGGAATTCAAGGACTTTGGTACAAATTTCGAATGGGAGGTCATGCATGGATGGGTTCAAAAGGGTTAGACCATGGGGATTGGAATGAGAGATTTGAGAGGTTTACGGGAAAAGTAATCGGCAAGAATATTGGTGGTTCCTTTGATATTTTTTGTCTGAAAATCCCATCGAAGAAACCATTGGACCCATCGAATAAGTTGCGGATGGGGCAATAGTTTTTTCTAAAATTGCAACATCCGTGGGAATGAACTCATTATCCATTTCTACCGTGAAATGGTGGTCAATCAGATGAAATTATAATTTTTTAATGGCTCTTTTAACCGCCAAAATTTCTTTAAAGGTGGAATGATAGTCCTATTTAGCATTGGAGAATATTCTATTCTTATATCCACAAGGATTTCTAGTGCCATTAAATTCTTCAAAAAGAACTGCTCCCCATTAGGTTTGCTGGCATCTGTTTAGAGGATACGATGGCCAGCACCTGGGATTTGCAGAGGGGGAAGCTTATCAGAGAGTTGCTTGAGATGGCAGACAACAGCTGTGTGAGATGGATCCCAAGGAGGCGACTCCTTAAGGAGCTGGGAGAGAGGTCCTCGGTGCGTGGCAACCTTAGGGATAAAATCAGCCATATAATTTACAAGGCCAAGGAATTGCTGAATTTGCTTGACAAATGTCAATTTGTTAGGAAAGTCTGCAGTGATTTGGATATTTGGGGTTGCAATGAATAGCGGCCGTTGGATATATGCATCTCAAGGAAATCAACTTCTGTTGTGGTAATAAACATTTTCTTTTTCTTAGAGTAGAATGTCATGTTGTTGAAGAATATCTGTGAAAGCTTGAAGCAGATCGATGCGAGACTACTGATCAGGAGAAAAAAACAAAATTGAGACCAAAGGGCATGACTGTTCATTGGTAATGGTGGTTAGGAATGGAAAATGCGGTTTTGGTCTGTCAGTTGGATTAATTCAAAGTTGCCAAAATCCTGTCTTGAGGTCAAATTTGGAAAAAACAAGGGCCCGGTTTGTTGGAATATGGAGGATCTTTGTGGTATGGGAAACTTGTCATCGGCCAGAAAATGGTTTAAACGTTGGTAATTTGATGACAAGATGAAGTTTGCCACGTGTCTGTTCTGCTCTTTTATTTACATAAAAGGCTTCACATGTCCATGGGGATGAAGTGGGTTAGATCAGTTTTTCTTGTTCAAGTTGGCGAAGCTCTTGAACTGCCAATGAGGTTGGATTTTGAGGATTGTTTAATAGGCTTCACATTGGTCTTGGTTGGGTTAATATCCTCATTGAGTTTAAGTGGAAGTGATACAAATAATTGAGGATTTTGCCAGAGGGGGTTTGCATGTTTGTGGAGAAAGTCAATATGGGAGTCTACACAGTATTTGGAGAGGAGCGAAGCAGTAATCTGGGTAAATAGGTGCGGGTCAAGATGGAATGTAT
>JAOXJP010226445.1:0-11488 GCA_025762735.1 Platanus orientalis | reverse complement strand
GACAAACACAACCTCGAAAAATACCCACACTATGCACAATGCACTAAAACTTTATAAAATAAACCTAAGAGGGGAGTGTGAGGCAGCGAGATGGTCCTTAGGACACTTGTGTAGGTCCCAAAACATTGAGGGAAATAGAACCAACTCAGAAATCTAATAACAAAAAAATTTAGGAAAAAGGTCCCCTGATCGATCACAAGATTACTGATCGATCACGGCCTAATCGATCACCAATCTCATGATCGATCACAAATAGGATTTCAGCCCAAATTCAAAACTCTCGAGAGTTGTAATTCCATAGCCTGATCGATCACACATTCGTGATCTATCACAAAAAATGTGTAATTGATCACGCCCACGAATCTCAAAAAAATCCTTCTTATTTTTAGAGATTCCAATCAGAGAGTTCCCACCAATAGTCCTTTAGAAAAAGTTCTAATCCTGAAGACTAAGACTAGGCTTAGCTCTATAAAAGGGTAAGAACACCCTAGGTTGAGGAGAGACATCTATGCAAAAAAGAAAATCATTGTCTAAAAAGTGCAACTGTTCTGAAAGTCGAAAAGCCTAGACTTTTACTGTGTGGAAGACCTTGTACTACTAAAAATCATGTATGTGATCTCTTTCTACGTATCTAAAGGGGAGAAAACCTTGGTTATCTGTTGAGAGGAAATCGACGATTTACAAGGCATCAAGGAGCAATCTTTGCAGTGCTCAAATTAGTGGAAGAAAAGGCACATCAGCTCATTGTAGGAGCACCCACAACTGGTATATTTTGCAAAATCAACCTATATGAGGTAATATTGCACTCATCTTATTGATTATTGTCTAAGTACCTTCTGTTGGAGACATTGAAAGGTGCATTACAATCTTCAGAGACATAAAGTGTAGGTTAGTGCTTGCATGACAAGTAGAAAGGTTTTCGTATAAATTTTTACTTATATTGTCTATATTTCAATTTGAATAAAATTATGGAAAGTTCAAGTTGAGCTTTAGGAGTGGACGTAGGCCGCAATGTTGAACCACTATAAATATTGTGTCTTGTGGTCGATTGTGATCTCTTTACATTATGCTTCCTGTGATCATCATATTTGTGAATACTTTTGTATGTTAATTACATTAATTAAACTGTACTCGAAAGGATAACTCAATTGATCAATCCTATAAACACTGATTGTTAATCTAAATAATAAGAAAAGTAAAGTGGGTTGAAAAAATACTAATAAAGATCAAGGAAATTGCAATTAATCCTATTTACCCCCTCTAGAATAGAATTTCATAGGTGACTATTAACTCATCCCTTTTAACACATGTCCGTTCTTTACGGACATGGAGGTGGCTACTAAATTGTAACCCTTATGCATTCGTATCTATTTGAACACCAAGGGTTGTGTCTTTATGCCTATTCCGAACAGACATGAATAAGTCTATAAATAAATTGTCCCTCCTTCATTTTACTCATTCAATTCCGAATCTAAAATTCGTAGTATTCCATTTTATGCATCATAGAGGATGTCCAAAATTAGGTATATAGAGAGCATGATAACGTGTTCTAAGAGTGAGAGTACAACACAAGTTTGATTCACCAGACACACAGATTGCAGTGCTTCTTCTTTGTGTATAGATCATTGTATCTTGGGAGACGGATGTTCGAGATGATTGTAAGCACCAATGCAAGGGGTGAAATCTGTCTTAAGGACATAGTGTCAAACACTAGCCTTGATCAATTTTGGGTCTGATTTATTGACAATTCATCCAGACAAGTAAGTCGTTCTTTTCATTTTATTTTAAGTATTTTATTTATATGAAATAAATACTTATAGTTACAGAATAGTGCATACATAGAATATAGATACCACAATCTTAAGGCAGATCTCATTATTTGCTATATTCTATTTTTTCTGTGTTCTATGAACATTTTTCTATTTTAAATCATATAAATTGTCTGAATGTTGATGATGACCCAAATCATGGAGATTCTAAAAACACTAAAAGATGGAGAGATTCAGATGCAACAAATGAAGATGGAAAACAAAAATAGTGTAAACTTTGTATAACTATTTACCTAAGCTTCTAATCTCTTCAATTGATGAGATCTTCAAGTAGGACTTCATTTCCCCTTGAACAACTTTCTTGCCCTAAGATTAAACCAAAGATTTATGGTTAGAATCTATAAAAAAAACAAAAAAATACACGAAAGATTGTGAGCAAACCTAGACCAAAGCTTTAGAGACTCATGTTGCTCTTGGAGATGGGGATCCTCTTTTCCTATCTCTCAAATCTCTATTTCTCCTCTCCTTTCTTCTTTTGTTTTGTTTTAGATCTAAATGAGTTGTCTTTTAGGTATATATTTCATCCTATAGGGTTATTCTATGTTTTCTAGAGTGTTCCACACATATTAGGCATGCTTTGGGGTGGAAAAATTACCAAAAATAGCAAAAATTATAATTTTTTAGCATCTGTTTGGCAATGGCCAATCATTGGATCTTAAATGACCGTCATTGAATCTATAACTGATCCTTGGGTCTCAATGACCGATTAGACAGAGATTTTCACATCATTTTGACCTCTTGGGCTGTAATATCTAGTCATTGCTTCCTAAATGACCGGTCATTCGTATGATCACTCATAAAAATCCCGGTTTTTCTTCAACTTAGATGCCTCTTATGAAAACTACCATAACTTCCTCGAGAAAACTTTGAATTGTGCATTGTTTGAAGCATTGAAAAATATATTCCTAGATATTTTCAATGATATATTGTTTGCATCCTAATTCTCTCGAGATTGGTATATGTTTGCCTATAAAGTAACTCTAAATCTGTTGACCACTAAACGCAAACACCTGATGGGAGAATTATCATAACTTTTTCTAACAAACTCTAAATTGTACACCGTTTGATATATTAGAAAGTGAACTCATAGATCTTTCCAATGATGTATGTCTTGTAAGCTAATTCATATAGGGTTGAAACAAATTCACTCATGAAGTTTTCCGAAATACGTTCTTGAGATAACTTTAGAACTTGAAAAGTTTATGACTTATCTTTGTTTTCCTCACTTCACATTCATTCTATTGGGTTCCAAACACCACATTAGACTTTCTAAAAAATATTTAAAAGATAATTTTACCCTCATGCATGATTATTTACATTTTTCCCTTCACAAGCATTACAAGGCGTTACACATTCTCATGGTTTTTCTATCATTACATACTGTTCTATAACAACTAGGTTTGACACATTTGTAATCACTTGAATTTTAAAATTTCTTTGTTAAAATCTTGTCAAGTATTAAATATTTTATTTATATTTAATTTGTATTTTTTTTAGTTTCAAAGAAGTCCTTTATAATGATCTTTTTCATTTTTTATATTAGAGTTATTCTTAGCCCATAGATAATCCATACCATTGATGTGGAACAAGATTGGAAACAAGTGCATTTTGCAGAAAAATAACTCAAAAAATAAAATAATGAAATTTCATAACAAGGGAAAAATCACGATTTTGGGAAGATTTGGTAAAATTTCCAAAATACCACTGTCTTGCATTAGAAAAATTCGAAACTTTCCAAATCAGTTATGAACTAGCCAAAGGTCATAGGGTTTAAATTTCATGGAATTTAAACAAGGTTTGCTAGGTTAAACATTCAAATTTTAGAAAAGTAAAAGCTTTTTTAATGGAGTATCAACAAGATAGCAAAGAATCTTTGATTTTAGAAGGGAGGATAATTGAATCTTAGAATCTATATACATGTATAACTAAATTGGAAAATTGAACAAATAATAGTAATAGAATTTTCAAAATTGATTCATGAATAAAAAGGATGAAATTGCTTTGAAAAAAACAAAACTAAATACCTCCAAACATAGCACGTGATTTTAACTGTAATAAGAATATCTAACTTTATGCATGTGATCAGATTTCAACACAGTTTTTGATTTCTAGTTCTTTTCTTTAATAGTATTTGAAATCACTAAGGGGAAGAAAATATAAGATGGATCTAAGAGAATAGGAAAAGAAAAAAGGAAGAAGAGACGGTGGAAGAAGAAGGAGAAGAGGTTGTAAGAGGAGATGAAAAAGGGAGAGAGAAGTGAGCACAAAATCACATCACTTGAGAGAGAGGACTGGCCCACGATCACAATTAGACACCCAATTCACAAATTACTTTGATTTAACTTTAATGATCTTATTGCATGGGTATGAGGCCTTTAAATAGGTTTACAATTTAATAAAATTAGAAACTTTACCTAATTAGAAACTACTAAAACACTTAATACTTGTAGCCTAAGTTTTCTAAATCTAAAACTTGGTAAATACCACACTTAACTATAATTTAAACTACCAAACAATGAAGGCAATAAGGGTTGTCAATCAACACATAATAAGGGGCCCACTTGTTGACTTTAAAAGCCATTAGAGGACAAATAAAAGTGAGTTGTTGACTAAGCCTAGTTCACCCAAAATATCCTTGGCTTTGCAGACTTATTACATCTACATATCCCTAAACAAAATTTTAACATAAAAAGTGGTAATATTGGCCTTATTACATAAAATATGTCTCCCCTATGGCCAGAAGTCTCTATGGTCTTGGGTTTGGGCCTCCACAAAGGGAACTCCTATTTAACCAAGCTATGAATGCTACATTACCACAATCTTATAGAATGTTGTCATATAACTCATTCTTATTTCTTTTATGAAAAGACACACTTTAACAAATCATATTAAGATTGTTATCTTATTCGAGTGAGAACTTCTTATTTCTTTTCTAAATTTAAGGTTTATTTTCTCTTTTAATATTTTTATTTATTTCTAGTTGAATCAATATGATTCTAGTGTCACCTAACTCATTAGATTATGAGTTGATATTATTTTTTGATAAATTTTATTTACCTAGTCTCATTATTAATTGTACTTGTCGAATCGGTTTTCATATCTCCTAACTTCATAAGACATGTTGACATATTTAGTAAACATATCAAATTCTATAACCAACACTTGTAAAATAACCCTTATTGAGCTCTACTTTACTCACACTCAATTCAACAATTCTATAAAAATATTTAAAGTTTTTTTTAACTCTTAATTCACAACTAATGAAGTAGTATTACATGTTAGAATTTATACTTGTAATTTGTTGAATTTCAATATCCAGTTCAGTATCAAATTATTTCTTAGTTGGGTGTAAAGTTTACTTACATTTTATAACCAAATGCAAACAAAATTCTACATTTGTAGTTCTTCTTTAGATTTCATTTTATTTTTTAACTCAAATTTTATATAAATTATCAATATTATATTTAAGTCCGGGTTTGAGTTAGACACATTCAATAGTTTGTAGTCCATTTTTGGCACATAGGTTGTGTTTACTATAGTTTAGATCAAGTCTAACTTGTTTAAACACTTAACCTGTCATGCCCCAAAATTCATACTTATTAGTCTATGAATTTTGAAGTGTGACATTCAAATTTTTTTAATTTTTAAACTAATACCGTTAAGATTGCATATAAAATTTTCATCTTTACATTCATACACATACGCAACAAACATTAAACATCTAACCGATCATCACACTTTTGATATACTAAATGAATCCATAGTCTGGCTTTAATAGAATAAAATTGATAACAAAGTCTCCAAATAAACTAAGCTAATCAAATTAAAACCAACTATAATCCATTGCAACTAAATGGATTCAACCACTGAAATAAATTTGTCTCCAAAATTAAGTCTAAATCAAATAACTTAGTCAAATAAAATAAAGTCTAAAAAATCTAAAATATGCATAAGAAACTAAATTAAATCTCCATTGTCTGCTCTGTGGATCCATGGCACTAAGCATGCCTCCTAATCATCTGAAAAACAATGTCAACTCTGTAAGCGTGACTAACTTTGCAAGTAAGCAGGTACATTATAGATACATCTATCTTTTGAGTTAGAAGGAGCACAAATAGTTTTACAAAACTAAATAATAATGCATTTACAATGCCTTTTCATACATGTTTTTCTAAAACAATTTATTTATTTTTACAGATATATATTGAAAATAATGTCTTTTAATTGAAAACATGAACATATAACATATCAGAACTAAAATCAAAATTATAAAACTAAACTGAAATACTAAATACCAAGTTGAAATCAAAGTACATAAACAGAAACTGAACTTAAATATATAATTGAGACTAACTAAAATATATAATTGAGATCTCCTAGACGTGTTGTGCGCAGAATAACAGATAACTGAAACTTCCTACACGTGCTGTGAGAGGATAATAGATAACTTAATTACATAACTAAAACCTCCGTAGTAAATAACTGAAACAAATAATGGTTTCACCTATTAATGTGATCCAGTGATTAGGTAATTGGATTTATTTATTATAATCTTAGTGAGAGAATACCACTATCTCACCCTTGGTGACAAGGATCACACATAAACTAATTAGCTTATTGATGTGACCTGATGAAGGGGGTACTAATCTCATCTATTTAAACCTAATGAGGGGCTCCATAAAATCCCCTCTTGATGGCAAAGGGTCCTCATAACATAACAAATATTGAAACATATAATATTTCAAAATATATGAATATTCCATAATAAAACTAATAGATATCAATACAGAACAAATCAAAATTTTTAAACAAGACTATAATCATTTTAACTTTTAATATTCTTTGAAGTAAAATATAAAACAAAAAGATTTGACCCACCTAAAGAATGTACTTTTACAGATTTCATTAAAACCATAAAACAATCTTATAAAACAGAACTTAATAGAAACCCCTTTGAAAAATCATTCAAAAAGCTGATCAAAATTTGGTTTACAATTGAAATCAAGGAAATCCATACGAAGTCTTTATTCTTATATAAATTAGAGTTTAAACATGAATCTAATAGTTAAAACAATTTAGAACAAAACATAATATTATAAAATATGGTTTTCTTCGCAAAACAAACAATTCAAAGAACCTAAATGATAAAAAACTTGATCAAAATATACATGATTTCTTTCAAAACAATAATCAAATCATTCTAAGAACCTAATAATTTCAAAAATAAAGTATGATATACTTGTTTACTTGTAAAACATTATTACAAGTATTCTAGGAACCTAAGAAAATTAAAAAATGATGCATTTTAGATTTGTTTACTTATGAAACAAAATTCGTCTTTGCAAAACATCATTTTAAGATCCTAAGGGAATAAAAATGAAGTATGATATACTTGTTTATTTACTTGTTGATCTAAAATTGAAAATCCTTTGTTGCACCTTTATCTTAACCCTAGACGACCATAGAGACCTTATATAGGCCTTAGAGACCAAGTTCTCACATAGTCTAGCTGTCTCGACACTTTTCTAAACCAATTAGGAAACTTAAATTGCCACCAAATTGGTCCTTAAAAAAATGCATATTGATTAAGGACTTTCTAGTCTATGTTGACAGATCCATAAAAAATGAGGTTTGGTTCGGGACTTTCTGGTTTGTCAGTTTAAGAAAAAACCTTTATAACTTTCTGTAGGAAACTCCAAATTGTGCACCGTTTGTTGCATTGGAAAATAAACTCTTAAAACTTTTCAATGATATATACCTTAAAGTTTAATTTGCATAGAATTAGTACAAGTTTTTTTTTTTCTAGAAAACTATCTCAAATCTGTTAACTCAAACCATAACAGTCAACAAGACACAATGTGGGAAATTATCATAACTCCTTATAAGAAACTCCAAATTCACACACCATTTGTTGCATGGGATAATAGACTCTTAGAGATTTCTAATGGTATATCGGTTTTAAGATGATTCATATGGGATTGATATAGGTTTACCTCTAAAGTTACCATAAATTTTTGTCTAGAACAATTTTAAAAAATTGTCAAGTTTATTGCTTGTTTTTGCCTTCTTTTTCTCTTCTATGCTTAATCCAACTTTTTTACTCACTTATGTGTATCAAAATATCATTAATAAGCTTAAAACACCAAATTAACTATACTCGAATATTTGATCATTAATTATGTACCTATGATCCTTTTAAGTGTATGCAAACAATTGTAAAGTGTTACATAACCTTCTTAGCCACACACTAGCATCACCCACACACATGGACATATTTTTTCTTTTAAATATATATATATATATATATATATATTTCACACAAATATGTACATATAAGGTACATTCTTAACACTGATCAATGTGTCAATACGTACAACCCTTTGGTTTATACTAATTCCCATCCTACGTTTTTTTTAATATCTTGCTTATCTGTATAGCCTCAATGATAACCCATACGAATTTGGGTGTCTATTCCTAAACTCCCAAAACAGAGTATTGCGTATAGTTCATTTTTAAAAAAAAAATTTTACTCTACATTAATTTCTATGAAATTATAACTTTTTAATAAATATTTACATATAGTTTTTTAAATAATTCCCGTATGGATCCGGGTCTGAATCTAGAATTGATGTGAATATGGTATCGCTTCCCCTTTTTCTTAATATTTCTCTATACATTTATAATTTGTTCAATTTGGTATGGCTTGAACCTATAAAATCTCTATTTCTTTGTACAACATGATTATGTTGAAATAACTATTCAAACATTTTCTGATTTCTTAAATCAAAATTAGAGTCATATAGGATTCAACTTTAAGATTTTAAAAAATTTGTAGTAAATTTAGCATCACACATTCATATAGATATGTGGATTATAAAGAATAATAATAATAATGATCGTAAAATACTCGAGTAATTCAATCATGGCTACAATCCTTATAATTGAAACAATTTGTAATGTTATAAGCATGATATTGAGTAGAAGCACAAGCATATGGAAACCATATAAAACAAATAAACCACGAAACATACCTGGATGATGTTATCGCAAGCCAATGGAACGCAAACATACCGGCGAATTTGAATCAAGTTTTGTTGGTGCCGCTCGTAGTACTCCACTAGGGATTCACTGCGCTCTCTTAGTACAACGGCTTGATTCAACATCCACCTCCGGGGATACACAATAAATGATTTCACACTCGATCTATTTTGACGACTCTTGATGTATGTAGTAAAGAAACTCAAGATAATTATGAAATAGAAAAGAAATAATATGAAATAAAGAAGCTTTCTTCTCTTATTCTATGAGATCAAACATAAGAGTAAAAAGGAGAAAACCTCCTCTGAGTGTATCATCACCCTTCCTTTAAGAGGAAAGCCAAAAGGTAATACCCACCCTCAAATGTGTGGTTTTTATGTTCCTCTCATAGAGGATACTTCCTCTTCAAAAGTCAACGTGTGGTTGCCTCTTGGAAGCTACAATCTATGGGAGTAATATATATAGTTCCTTTTAACACTCAAATAAATATAGTAATAATATATATATTAGTAACCCACACACACATTAACTAAGATTCAATTTTGAATCTTATTATATATAATATTAAATATCTGATAGAATGCAATACTCAATTTCAATAAACTAATAAGTTGTATCAAACCAAAACAATGTCAAAGTATTTTTTTTGCATAAGATAGCAAACTTAAACAATATCCAACACTATCAAGATAATAGATATAACATACCATGTAAAAGTAAAATATCAGCCCCATATAACTGCACTAATAGTAGGTCCAAGTCAGTAAGATACAAGATTGATTCGGCAAACAATATCAATGATATTAGACACACAAAACAGTTTTCTAGAGTTAAATGAAGAGGATAATTAACTCTAATAAATTGAGTACAATCTGTAAAAGAAAAAAAAAAAGGAAAAAAAACCACTTATCGATTGTTGTGATTACCACTACCCTTAAAGTGACTTTCTCTTGTGTGTAAGAGGACACTAGGCGATCATCTTTAGGGATGCTCTACATAAAACACTTAGCAATAGTCTAGACTAGTACAATGAGCCAATAGTTGACAAGATAAAATAGCTCTCTTGATGAAAAAATAAGAACAGGAGCACTTTCCAAGAAGAAAAAAGCTTCAAAGTAATAATAGTTATGATATTTTGTGTGTGTTCTCTTTGTCAATTGTGTCCCATCTTATAGAGGCTGGACCCACAAGGACAAACATTGGACTTCCCTTTTGGGTTGCTCCAACAAAGGAAAACAATTAAAAGACATTGAAATTCTTTTAAAATAGTACATTCTATTGTATATACTATATACATGATAAGTTCAAAAGAAGAAAATAAACATTCCATAGATTTCTTTCTTAAACGCATGCAAGATTCAACTTTAAATCTTTCTGTTAAGTCATTATGTAATTTGTCAATTTCATTCCAAGTCTAGGTGATACGCTATGAATGTTATGTATAATGAGTGTGCCAATGAGTGTATAGTGTGGAGACAATCACCTTGACGAGGAAGAGGTTCAAGTGCTACACGCTAAGTCATATCAAGCAAAAAACCCAAAAAGAGCCAAAGAGAAGTGCCAAGGAAGAGTTAAGTCACCATCTCTGAGCCAAAAAGTAAATCATGTATAAAACCAAATGGGTATTGTGTGGCTATTCTAGGAGACTCTCAAAGACCAAGGTTTGATCTTAGGAAGGCCTTAAGACCAATATATTCCCCTAGGTGCAATTGCTCAAAACCCCTTAGTGAAAAATGAGTTAAAAAGTAAATATAGACATCTTAACTTAAAATGGCCATAAATTTTGATCCTGACGTCTGCTCGAAACCCACGAGTACTAAAAATGATCGACTCGACCAGCTCCTTATAACTGGTATGATCAGGTTGTAATCAATTGTAGATCTTGCAATCAATCATGATGCAATCAATTGTGAATCTCGCAATCGATTGTGACCCAGATCTAAGTGCAGATATGAGACTCCCGAAGCCAAGCCCCATACCTCGCAATCAGTTGAGATATGGAGCCTGACCGCAATCAATCCAGGATCTTCCAATCAGTTATGAGGGCATTTTTGGTAAAAAAATAAAACATGAATTTCAAAGCAAGATTTTCAAAATTTAAACCTCGTTTTTCAAAATCTAAGGCTCTAAAAAGATGCTTGTTTTAAAAGATTCTAATCCAATAGTTTGGGGGAACTCCTCACCCCTATAAAAGATAACTTTGGCTCTTCTAAACCTAAGGGTTCAAAGGGATTAGCAAAGTGGAAAGAAAAAAGTTTTTGGGAAAGAAGAAAAGCTTTACAAGCTTTACTCTCTCTACATTTTTATTCAAGCTACCAAGTTTCCAAAGGAGAATAAGAGAGTCATTGTCTCTCTCGTGGCCACAAATGAGGTTTCCTTTGCAAGATAAGAGAGGAGGAAAGTCAATGACGATTGCTCCTACACTTCCTAGCATTCAAATTCTCAACCTCAAGGTAGAGGTAAAGCTTTAACTTCATATCTTGGAGTTTGTTTCTATTCTAGTTAGTTTGTGGTTAACTTTACATATTGCTTACTTAGACCACTACACTACTTGTGAATCCTTGGAGAAATCTTCTCCATGAGATATTGCCCTTCTTGTGCTTCACTTATATGTGCCTTCA
>JAOXJP010226444.1:0-11489 GCA_025762735.1 Platanus orientalis | reverse complement strand
ACTTTCTCTATAGGACTTTGTTTTTTGAACCGTTTGTTGCGTTGGACTCTAGACTTCCAGACCTTTATTTTAGTATATATTTTATAATTAAATTATTAGGTTTACTATGTTTCATTTAATTTCAAAGTTTTCCTATGTTTTTAAATCTATAATTCTATCATAAAGACAGAAAAATAATGAAAATGCATAAGAAAAAACTTTGGTATTACATAATCAATATTAACGGTATGATTTTTGAACCTAAACATTAGCTTTGATTACCTCTATAATGGCTAGCTCTCAGAGCTTTCATTGTTGTTTTGCAAAATTGAACCTATCAATCATGACCTTACAAGGAAGATGGATCTCTTGTTTAGCAAGCCCCCTTTGAATGCAACAATAAATATTTCAATAAGATGATATAGATCTCTTCTTGATGAGCACTCTTTTATCAAATTTGTGTCTTTTCAAGACATGCTCAATTTTGGTGATGTTTAGATATAAATAGGGTCTCAAAATCCCTACAAAACATACCAAAATAGGATCAAAAGAATCACAAAATTGAAAATTTTTAATATTAGAAAAATGTAATTTTTCCGCTCATGACCGATCATGTGTTCAATAGGGATAAGTTTACCCACCCAAAAGGGTGAGCCATGACTAGTCCCGCCATTGAAACCCCGAAAACTGGAGGTTCCGTCATGATTGGTCCTGCTTGGGACCATGACTGATCATGACACCCACCCCTAAAGGGGTATTCTGCCTAAGGGGTCCTAAAGGACCCATGACCAAATCTTTGCCCAGATTTTTGACTGAACCTATTTTTCATCCATTTTCTCTACCAGATGCCGCAGAGACTTTGTTCTAAGGCCTTGGGAGGTTTTCTACTTAACTCACCGTAGGTTTTGGGTTGGTCTTAGTGAGTATACCATATTTACCTTTTTGGTCTTCCAATGCTAAGTTGTCTCTAAGGGTGGCTTTACTTTTCTGAGTATGAACCTTTGGTTAACTTTGATGTGCCTCTCGAGGTGTGTTTCATTTCTTGATATTTATATGAAATTTACACACACACTTACACTATACATTTGTATTTTGACATGGACTTGACAATACATCAACACATTTTATGGAGCACATAAAGAACTATGAATTCCAAAAACATGTTCAATTCTCATACAAGTACAAAATGAAACCAAATGACAAAAATACTTCAAATCTCATGTGAGGATTTATATAAATCAATTTGTCAAGCTTATTGAGAAATATAGAGGTGAATATACATGTTTGACAACCCAAAATTCTCTAAATAGGCATAAATCACAAGTGTACAAATGAAGATTTCTAAGGTTCGAATATGGAAACATAGAATCATTTGTAAATTTCATGGATAGACAAAATTTATGAGGTTCTGTCAAGGAAAACCATATACATGTGGAATGAAATCATTTTCATATCATAAACTTTGAAATCCATGATTTCTTCGAACCTAAGAAAAATCAAGACATGGATGTTTCATGTATAATCATATAGTTTCATAGTTTCAACAAAGGATTTCTAAGAACGTAATAGTAAAAATGGGTGCACATCTTACATAACTACTTACGATCACTATTTCTTTTTAGATCTCCAAGTTCCTCTTACAAAAATCCTTTTCCCTTGTGGATTCTCTTTAAGGAATCCTCCAACAACTCTTCATCTGCATATTAATGGCGTAGAACACCAAAAATAATGAGATCTCATGAAAATCCTCAAGAAATTTTCAAAACTAAGCAAAATCTTTCATGGTGCAAATTTTCCAAATTAGGGTTTCTTTCGCCTTTCTCGCAAATCTCTTTCTCTTTCTCTTTCTCTTCTTTACTCTTTTCTTATGTTTTTAGGTCTAAAAAGGGAAATCTTAAGTTCTTATTTTGTCACAAGGGAGTTTCACACAAGTTTAGAAATAAACTCACGTGTTAATCTCAAAATCCTAAAATTTTTGGATTTTTTTTTTAATTTTCGTAAATCTTGATCGGTCAAGCAGATGTTGAATTTCTCTTCTGTAGCCCACCTAAGTTGCTTTACTGGTTAGGAATTTTCTTGATCAATCAAAAGTTCTGACTGGTCAAGAATTTTCTTGATCGGTTTAAAATATCAATCTTCCAAAATTTTCTAAGTTTTTAAGATTTATTATAATCCATTCTCTTGCCTTCTTTCTTGGATCATCATCATGACACATAACACTAAATAAATTCACTATCAACACATATTTTGGTGTTCACACATCAATTCATTTGCATTCATATTTTAACAAGTTCAAAGGTAGAATGCAGGGTGTTACAACTTACAAGGTTTGTTATAGAGAAGCTAACCTTGTTGGGGTTTGAATCTTCTCCCACATGAATGGAGAGATATCACGTCAATATACTTTTCAACTAGGGGTGTCAACGAGCCAACCTTTACTTAGCTCAGCTCAAGATCATCACCTAAGACTTAGGCTTAGGATCGTGATGAGCTTGAAGTGTCGAGCTCATGCTTGTAAATGTGAGCTCGGCTCAACTCGTCAAAATCAACTTGAGAGCAATGACGTTTGGCAAAATCTAGATGGAAAAAAAATGTGTTTCAACCAACAGGCATACCGCTACTTGCCACATCATTCATTCTTTCACCCATGAACTTCAAGAGACTTTCTCATGGTTATAGATGAGTTCTAATTGTAGATGATCTCTCTCTCTCTCTATGTGACATACAAGAAGGATCTTGGCTGTAAAAAGTAACAAGAGAGAGAGAGAGAGTACCTAACAATCAAGCATATCAATTGTTGATGCAAGTGAATGTATACTCCAATCGCCAGTGAGAGTGAGAGGATACATCATTGCCGATAATGAGAGATGGTTAGAATGAGAGGATTCCAAGTCTCCGAAGATAGTTAAATGATCATGAAATGGAGGTGGATTAGGGGAGTGAAGGAGATGGAAACAGGAAGAGAGGTGGGAAATAAAAGAAAAAGTAGAAAAAAGGGGAAGATGAAAAGTTTAAAACAATTTACCAAAAAAAAGAAAGGAAAAGAAAAGTAAAAACAAGATTGAGACAGATTAACCGACAAGTGAATTTGGAAAAGTGAAAAATATATTGTATTATTAGGGTATTCAGAATGGAAGCAAATGTCCTATGACCAAAATTGTTGTGATCATACCACGTTCTAACACGTGGTTTATTGGTCACACATTTTGCTCACGTAACATTCAAAGGGGTTTGGGTCTGTAGTTTTTTAAGAAAAAAAATATTTTATAATAGAAATGAATTTTATCCGATTGTCAAATGCATTAAATTCTTTATCTCTCTCTCTCTCTCTCTCTCTCTCTTTATATATATATATATATATATATATATAAACAATGCATTCATAAATAAATTTTGACTTGAATTATCCCATGTAAATTTTTTTTTAAATCTATTTCTGACAGATTGTGAAATGTGCATTAAAAGGTTTCTAACTAAGTTTCAAAAAAATGCAATGTAATAAATTTTTTGGCATGACTTGTCTTATAAAAAAATAAAAAATCTATTTCTCCAATCGAATGTTAAGTGCAGATTTTTTCTGTCTTATATAAATCTATTTTTATTTTAGTATTTTTCATTCCATATTATAACATTTTATACATGTATACATATATATTATTTATATATAAAATCATCAGCCAACATTTTAACAAACTGAACTTAGGGTAGCTCTGCTCAGGCTTTGGTAAACGAGTTCAGAAGAAAGTTCAAGCTCGGCTCTACGAGCTCCAAATAAGGCTTAGGCTCAGTTCATGATGAGCTGAGCTCCAAGCTAAGCCAAGCTAGCTCAGTTCATTGACAGGCCTACTTTACATGACATGATGCTAAATACACATGATCAAAGAGAATGTTAAATTAAATACGTAGTCATCTAATAAAGGGTGTCTCAGTAATACACATCTTCAAAAAAGAGTATTATGGAAATGTATAGTACATAAATACCTGTGTATTTACCAAAGTACCCATTGTTTGACATCAAGTCACATAAATAATTTGTATCGAATTTATTGATTTCTTATCAAATACATATCTTAATGTACTTGATTGCTCTAGTGATCTTGTGGGATTCCCAAGGGTTTACAATCTTTCTTTCTTTCTTTCTTTCTTTCTTTTTTTGGAGTTGCCCCATGGGCCTGCTGACAAATTCATCAAACATATAGAAAATCTTTTCTGGTAGCCCCACCAGCCAGTTGACTACAACATCCTACAAGGAGATATTCAACCTTCAGCGAGATACTAAAAAGGGAAAACGTGGTAGATATTGCATACAAAAGAGAATGAATAGGATGCTCGTAAAGAATGGTAATAGAGAAGAGTTGACAAGAAGTTGAGAATGGCAAACTAGAAACGTTGCCTTCCAAAATCTACCTCAGGGATAATTTGGTGGCAAAACCAATCTAAACTCGTGATTGAAAATTAAGTTCCATTTTTTAAATAGACATTAATAATCTTGAATATATGCATTAGAATGCTCGAACTCGTGTTTTTAGATATTTAAAGAAATTTTATTAATTTTATAAATACTTTAGAGGCTTTCTATGATGCCAGCTATAGTTCACGTGATTCAAATTTTACTATTGGATAGATATTCACTTTGGTAGGTGCCACAATCTCATGGGATCAAAGAAGTAAACATTTGTCTCATTCCACAATGGAATTTGAACTTGTTGCATTAAGAACATGCCAGAAAGAAAAAAAAATGGTTAAAAAGTTTAATGATAAAAATTTCTTTGGTAACCACCCTTAGTTTTACTCTATGATAGTGAAGCAACACCATTAAAAGTTTATTGTAAAACCTATAATGAAAAATCTACACATTTTGGTCTAGGGCATAAATATGTTAGACAATACACAAGAATGAAGTAATTTTTGTAATAAGTATCAAGTCTTTTTGAATTGATTGATTTGTTAACATAAGGTCTTAGAAAACATGGAGTGTACAAGACATCTATCGGGATGGGTTTGAAAGCAATTAATATCTAAAGTTACTGATGGAAAAAACCCAACTTAATATCAAATTCTAAGTTCAATTGTAAAACAAATTATAAATATGTGATAGAATAAAAGACACTTCAATCATCCAAAAGCTAAGCAGTATACAATTAAGTTCTGATGACAAGAAGATGAACTATTGCTTTTCATAAGTCTACACCATGATATGTTGAATTATTCTAGTTGTAGAGTATTTATGATAGATCTGTCTATGTAGGTGTGACAGTTTGGTTGTTTTCAATATGACTTATGCTTTAACTCATAAAGCATTCAAAGAAACCAAGATTAAAGTACATTGTCATAAATATGCTAACATATATGAACACAAAGGTTTTTTGAAAAACTTTGCACATGGTATGCCTAGTTTATTGAATATTATGAACAGCTCAATACTAAGGTCACTAATAGCATTGGTGAACTTTGCATTACTATACTATAGAACACACAATTCTTTTATGCATGGATTCCAAATCTTTTAATCCCATTTTTTAAATAGTGAATGATTATTTGTTTCCATGTTTTGTGCAACATTTTTAGCATTGGAGAAAAAAAAAATTCCAATTTCATTTACTTGGCATTTTAGGGCATACTTGAATATAATTAGTGTTCTTGATCAGCTGATTAAAAACAATAATTTGTGTTGCTTAATCTCATCATCTTTGTATTCAATGTATGGTGGAGTCTTCCTTGCAAGGCAAATAAAGACTTATAGAAAACATTAACATGCCTCAGACCAGCATGTTGCAGTCCATTATTTTTCATTTACTCCCTTACTTTTTGCCATGTTAACTGAATAATGAGGCCCGAGGCCCGAGATCATTTGAATAAACTCAACAAAAAAATTAATTACACATAGAGCTACAATCGGAGTGTAAACCCTCCTTCAAGAACTTGAGAAATTGTGGCTTTCAAGTTCCACTTCAATTAGCCAATCATGATCACAACATCCATAGCCTTCGAGTCTCACTTTACAAAATAAACAAATCCTTACACAAAACAATTATTTCAAAGTTGACATTAACGAAATATGATAAACATGCTCCTTGAACAACACAAGGATTAAGTTCTTAGTCATGTGATAACAATAATCATATTCATGCTAATATGGTCTATGGACGCTGATTTAATTCTGAACCTTTTCTCTAACTATTAACTATTTGGTTTTTATATGTTGTATTGTTAATGCGCTGATAAGTTTTGTGGGAGAAAACCAATAGCAGAAGTCTTGAAAGTTAATTTTGTAATAAAATTCTTCAACCTCTAAACCTAGGTTGAAGAACACATAATTTTCCCTTTTTTTAATGACAAATAATGCTTGTATGATTCCTTTTGTAATTGAAAATATGATTTTTTTTCCTAATCAAAAGCATTATTCAATTCATGTAATGATCATTTTAATAAATATAGGAACAATCCGTGTATTATATGTGAGTTTGATGACTAGGGTCCAACTAGTCATTTGTGCTGTAGGATGTATGATCTAATGGGGGAATAACTCAGCAACCCAATGTTTGAACTCTTTTCTGGATGTAGCTTATTGAAGTTATAGTTCTAGATTGAATGGTTGAAGGGCCATTTGAGCAGCCCATAATTTAGTCATATTTTTCTTTAAAGATGTTGAACAAACTACATCTTTTCTTCCCATGGCCATGAGTTTAAGCAAAAGCCACCATTCACCTTGTGGCACTACAGTGGGCGCTCACGGGTGCCAACTTGATTAATTAGTGTTCTTTAATCATCTAAAATTTTTCATCCCATCTTGGTTTTTTCTGTCCACTCATTAGCTCTGTTTAAATGGGTCCTAAAATCAGGTATGTCCAAGAAGCTTTTAGGCCCCAGGCTGCTCTGGGATGGCTTCGGAGTGCATCTATGGATCTGGCTAGGAATGGGCATTAGAACACTATACAGGAGGCCATAAATCAAGGTTCTCGTGTACAATCGAGTCATACCCCTATACATGATGCAATCAAAAAGCTTAATATAACAGTGCATAATTAAAATAACAAAATATAAATAGACCTAATTGGTTAACATATTTAGAAGGCTGCAATGGCATAAGCAATAAAAGGAATAAAGATGACCAGCCCATCAAACAAGAAATTTGAAAGTAAACCAAAGAGCATTTGAAACTCTAACGTTGATACTTTGAAACCAGTTACTTTTTATTTCTGCATTTCCATTAGACCAAACGCTTCTACATTACATAAAGACTCCACATACAACGATGGACAAAATGAGCTTCCCCTTCTCTTTACATTCATTTGAATCCTGAGCAGTGGATTCAAGAAGTGGGTAGTGATGATACAAATACTAGTTCTCACTCTTACAATTTAAAGATTTAAGTAGTAGATTTAAGAAAAGGATAGTCAGTGTAGCCAAGAACAGAATCAGGTGTGTAGAATGGCACTCTATTGTATTTGTTAAGAGGAGCATCAAGCTCGAATCTCTTGGGCAAATCTGGGTTTGCCAAGAACCAGCGACCATAAGCCACAAGATCTGCATAATTATTAGCAATAGCTTTGTTGCCGTTCTCTCTATCATAACCCCCAGCAACAATGAAAGTCCCATGGAAAGCCTTTCTCATGGGAAAAAGACAGTCGGGAGTGTCAAACTCCTCTCCAGCTGTTTTCATGCTTGGTTCCACCATGTGGCAGTAAAGAATCCCATATTTGTTAAGGGATTCAGCCATGTAAAGGCCCAGAGCTTTTGGGTTTGAGTCTCCCGATTCCATATAATCAGCGAAGGGAGAGAGCCTGATCCCAACTTTATCAGCTCCAATCTCATCAACAACGGCCTCAACTACTGAGGGAAACGACAACGGTTTTCTAGGGTCCCACCATATTTGTCAGTTCGATCATTGACTTGGTCTTTCAAGAACTGGTCAACTAGTAACCATGAGCCCCATGGATCTCGACTCCATCAAAAACTGTAACCATAGAAAAATCTCAATTGTAGTAAATACATAGATCCTCGATGCATTATTGACAGATTTAGCTATGAAGAAATATACAGTCCTTAAAGGTGAATAATTTTGTACCCAACCACTTAACCACTATGTCATGCAAATTAGCCTAAAAGTCTCCTCACTGCATTTATATGCCATTTACACCTAAATTAGAGGATCCTTAGTAAAAGAAATGACATCTGAAAAGTTCAGCTTAGACTTGTTGTTCCAAATTTAGTAAATTCTAGACTTTATCTTCTTTTTGTTCCCAACAAACAATATGGTCCTTAATGCTATACTATAAGATGAACTATCAGTTGAGACTCCAAAAGGTCATACAAACAGGCCATCAAATATTTCTTGATGTTGACTGCATTGGCTTTTCTATTAGACTAGTAACGAACTCATGTTGTTAACCAAGTTCATTTCTTTGAGTCAAAGGTTAAGGATGCATCTACTTTTTTTTTTTTTTTTTGAAGTGTTAAACCAACTCTCATTTTCGTGAAGCCACCAAAATTTATCATCTGTTGAGCAGAAGGTCAAGTTGATTGATAATATTGCTATTAGCAAACATTTTCTCTTCTTCAAGGATATAGAAGGCAAATCCGTACTTTAATTTTCTGAATTTAGTTCGTCAATCAAATAAGTTATTTTCCTTTAATGAGGAAATGAATTTAACAAAGTTGACATACTGAAATGTATATCATAAGGTTTTGTTTCTATTCATAGTTGGTACTTATAGCATTTCCATAGTTTTGTAATTGTTGTATAGGTATTTCAATATGTAAATTGAGGTGTAAAATCATAAAAATTGGGCCATGTTCAAGAAATTGAGTTGGTTCTATTTTGCAGGACTTCACAACTTGGGAGACTAGGAAACTATATATCAAAAGTATAATTTTATCTCCAGGGACAGTAATTTATTATTCAAATTCAAATTCTATAAAGATGAAGTGAAATGTAGGCCCCAGGTATGAAAAATGGAATTCTAGTAGAAGTGCAATCCAAGCTCATCTCACTCAAGGAATGAAAGGAAAGAAGAAAAGATATGCTCTAATAAGGCTGCCATATGTATAACTTCGTATGGTCCTATCCGAACATATGAAATATATGGGTGTGGGCATCATGGGAAAAGTCCCTTGAGGGCCCCGCGGCCACTTCGCCAGTGATCCAAAGAGCAGGACAGTTGGTCTAGTGCCTCGAGTGGGAGGGTTGGCCAAATTGCTAGGTTTTTTGGGAGTTGCCACCAACTTAGTTTTTACCGATATAGTTGATCGGCCTCTTCTCTCGGGGAGAGGGGGTCTAAGCCTTGTAGCCCGGTCTAGATCCTTAGGTTTTGGGGATTTGATTCTTCTTACTGGTCTGGTTTATCAAATAATAGGGTAAGCTGTTTTGTTGTAATTGGAGAAGGAGTTAGGCACCCACCTTTTTAGGATGACTTCTCTTATACTACATTTCATAATTTTATAAAGTTTTAAGTGTGTGATGTGACCAATTTTTTTTTTTTTTTTTTTTTTTTGATTTACAGGCTAATGCCTGAAGTTTAAACCTAAAGCCTAAATTTTCATGTCCCCCAATAGTAGGCTTAGCCTTTGTTTAGAAAAATGCATTGGGAATCTCACTATCCCACTCCTGAATTTCATGTCTTATGCCTGCATTTTTCCAGAGATCAAATTCAAGTGTTGGGATAGTGGTGGGCCCTCCTTTTAAAACAAAGTGTGTCTAGGATATTTTGGCCTTCTAGAAGGTGTTCCTTAGGCTATTAGGGCTTGTGGGCCCTTTGCTGGTCTTAATGGAGGGGTATGTGGAAGCCACAAGGTTGACACCTGGCTTTCCACATATACCTGAATTTTATGTCATGCGTTTAAATTTTCCAAATGACAAATTCAGGCGTTGGGGCAGTGGTGGGCCCCCTCTAAGAGATAGAGTGATTCAACAACAAAATAAACTCTCAAGAGGCATTTCCAGGCCTTTGTGGTCTTGTGGGCCTTCTATTAATCTTTAAAAATAGGTACATGTGAATTACAGGCTTGACGCTTGATTCTCCGCATGCAAATTTAGACATTTTAGGGTTTTGAGGGCCCATAATGGGGGTGAACCCTTCTAGGTAGTCCAGGGGACTTCCCTAAGTCTGACTGAAGTCCCTGGTGGGTTCAAAGACCAAACATGTGGGCCCTTGAAGTCCACGCTTGAATATTAAAATGCCTCTAATACATCCTTATGCCTGAATTTTTACCTAAAAAATTTAGGCGTTGGGTTCTGGACAGAAATCCAACAGTCATTTCTTTTGCTCATTTAGATACTCTATTGGTGTTTGACATTGACTTTACGACAGGAGTGTCCACGGGGCATGTCTAACCACCTAGAGTCCATGTCTAGTCTTAGTGATCAGAGTTCATGGGATGTCAAGATTATGGCCTATTTTTCCTAAACCGGGTTAGCCTAAAGTCTGATTCTATCTTTTGTTATAATGAACTTGGTTAGCCTCATTAATTAACCCAAGTCAAAATTTGAGTGCTAACAATGGGTGTTACTGGTTTTAGGAATAAAATGACAAACAAATAGAATAGATCTAACCAAGGTAATAATTCCATTATCCTATCAGGTTTGAATTAGGTAATGACATGGAACATGGCTAGGGCACAGTCAACAAAACTAAGGAAATCTAGAATAAGTGTAATAAATTCAATTCTCTATCCTTTGATGAGACTCATTTGTAAAGATTTGAACCAATGTACACACTAATCATTGTAATTTTTACATGTTAATTGAATCTATTAACTTATAAAAAAAAATCAAATCTCTATCTAAAGACATGGAATCAATATATTCACTTTCCTTCTCAATATATTCTAGTACTGATTTTATCTAAACATACTGGAACAACAATTTTTTAACTATAACATTTTTTTCTAAATGAAAATGAGGGTATACTGGTAGCATTTCCCAAATCTAGTTCCCTTCTTCATAATAATACTACTCTTCCTTTCAAATAGATTTTAATTTCTATAAAGCTGGTCAATCAGATTTCTCTTATTTTGCTTTCAACTTTGAAACAATTTTCAAATTTTGGTGAAAGTTTAGATTTGGTATGGAAACATTACCAGCCTCCATTGCATTTCTTGCAGCAATCCTAAAATCATTGATGACTTGAGGGACTTCATCTGTCTTTAACCGTCGCGGAGGTGTGAACTCATCTAGGTCAATGCCATTGGCGCAATATTGTGACGTCAATAGTTTGTCCGTAGAAGATATTGGAGCTTGTCCTTTTGGCTGAAAATCTGTAAACAAAACCTGGGTTAGAAGATAATAAGGAGGATCAATCTTGAACAAGACCTAATGTTTCAAAGGAAGTAACTAGGTCAATCGACCACATAGATTTTAGTAAAATGAGCCAAATCAATAATAGTAGAGGGTGAGACTATTGGCACCCCCAAAAATCCTCACCACACACACCCCTCATTTTTTATTCAATATTTTACCCCTCCCCCAAAATCCCTCCTCCCAAAACTACCCGTCCTCCCTCCTCCCTCTC
>JAOXJP010226443.1:0-11489 GCA_025762735.1 Platanus orientalis | reverse complement strand
TCCACCCAGGTCAATTTTGGCCTTCCTCTAGTCCTTCTAGCCCCTTCAATTTGTATTGTCTCACTTCGCCTCACTGGTGCAGTCATTGGTCTTCACCTCACTGTCGGAAAAGAGTTGTTGGGGGATTTTTTGAGCATGGTTTTCAAGCTCTATAAACAGGGAATAAACCCCAAAGTCCCTATGAAGAATGTGAATGATTATTAAGTAAAGATCTTAAAGAAAACAGTCTGTTTTCAATATAATGAGTTAAATCTCTATTTGCATTCACTTGAACCACCTTAGAGCTTTTTTCTATAGTCAAATTCATACGAAGGTCGTGAGCAAGAGTTATACTCTTTGGAAGCTGGAAGAGCTAAGCCCAGAAGTTATACACTTGTCTCTCTAAGAAATGGTTGAGTTTATAGTAAAATTAACCTACAAAGAGGCAACCCAACAAGGACAAAATCCACGACTTCAACCGAACAAATAGCCTTCACCAGAGACACTAGAAGCAGATACTCATAGCACTTGTTGGAGCCAAGTGCGGATTCTCAAGCACCCATCGGAGCCATTAGACAAAACGCATTCACCGGATGTGTACTCAAAAGGTGAGTGGATTATCGCTGAACTTGTAAGTGAACTACAGATTGTTTATTTCTCTTTAATAGTTTAGGGTAACTATTAATAAAATTAACCGGCTCAGGGGAAGAGCCTTCGAGAATAGACGTAGGCCCGAAGTGCTAAATCACTATAAAAATTACATTCTTTATGTGATTGCTTGCTTTGTTTCTCTATCCTTTGTGCAATTGCACTTGTGATTCAATAAGTCAATTAATTTACTTAAGTTAATATCCTTTAGAAAATCTATCAACTCTACTCCCACTCTGCTAGAGTTTGCTATAGTGTATGACGAAGCCCCGTGGTCTATGATAGGTTTATAGTGTGGATTGTAGTTGCTATTGTATGAATGCTTTTTTTTATGCAACTCCTTGATTTACTTGTTGAATATCTCATTGCATATTAAGTTAAACTCTAAGAAAATCAAAGCAAATCAAAATTGGACTTAACAGTTAACTAAGTTTAAAGAATTGGTCAGATCCTATGCACCCCCCCCCTCCTCTAGGATCATTGGATATCGAAATCTTGCAATTTCAAGAGAAAATCAAACAGAAGAGATTATGAAGAATATAGTCAAGAGATTAGGAGAAAAGATAGGGAAAGAAGCTCTTTTAGGGTTTTTGGAATTTCTAGAAAGAACCACAAAATTATCAAACTAACCCTGGTCGTGCGGCAAAATTTTATGAAAATTTACAGGGTGTTAGATTACTATCTAATGTATCACCATACAAAGTTTTATAAGATTCTAATGTATTTAGATATATGAAATCATAAAATTTCAGATCTGCAGAGTTCTTTAATCAATAAACTAGAAAATAGAGAAAGAATGATTGACCAAGAACTTACATAATCAAGGGAGAAATTTAACGAAACTTTAGCGTTAGAAAGGGAACACATAAGAGAGGAAAACCCCTAAAAAGAAAGTGAGAAAAAGAGGACTAAGGTGAAGTGATTTTGAGGTTATGGTAGCCCATAAATTAATGCTAAAATCAAGAATAGCCTATAATTTAAAGACTGATGACTCAGAATTGTAACAATAGGTCAATAATGGACTTTAAGGAATGTAAAACGGTAGAAAATAAGAGGAAAACCTGTTCAAAATATAGAAGAAAAACTTGATTTTGAAGCCTGCAATTTGCTAGATAAATTGTCTCAAGAACCAGTCTTGATATCAGATCTGTAGCA
The DNA here is from genome assembly GCA_025762735.1 of Platanus orientalis. Classification (NCBI taxonomy): domain Eukaryota; kingdom Viridiplantae; phylum Streptophyta; class Magnoliopsida; order Proteales; family Platanaceae; genus Platanus; species Platanus orientalis. Next base: position 9,707 of record JAOXJP010226443.1, on the reverse strand, counting down.
CCAATCTTCAACAGCCTTGATTTTTTAAAGTATATATGGGGGAAGAACAAAGAAATAAGGAAGTGATATAAAAAAAAAAGAATTTAGAAGAAAGTAGTATAAGAAGATGATAGAAGAAAAGGGGTAGGAGAAGAGAGTATCGATCAAGAAGAACAGAGAGAAAAGATAGAACCTAGGGAGCCTTGTGGCTACAACCTTGGAAGAAGGGATAACACCACCTGTGGGTTTTCTTAAACTCAGGTTTTATTCAAAATTCATCACTACTTCTATTACAATCATGTATGGCCCATAATTAAGCTAACAAATCAAAATTGAAATAGATCACTAACACAACTAAGACTACTAATTATCCTAAACTTTCTAAAACTAAGATTTCCTAAACTAAAGGACTTCTTAACCCACAAGAATAGGGTTGTCGACCAGCCCTATCCAACATATTATTTTGACTCTTTTAAAACTCCTAAATGACATAGAAACCTAGCGTTAAGCCTTATTACAAATGTGACCCAAAATAAAAATCAGAAACAACCCTTATAAAAAAAGACCCTAAACCACCCTAGATAATCTTACTCATCCAAGGATCTTTCCTTTGGCTTGAATCTATCCCTCTTGTGTGGGAGTACATACAAAAGGCACTTTATGTTGTCCACGTCATTCTGCTGGGGTGGGGACAAATTCAACTTCGAATTTTGATGCGGCTCCTCTCCATCACAACTCCCACTTAATGATCTGGTTGGACTTCTCAAAAGTGGTGGCGAATGTAGAGGACCAAGTATTGGCTTCTTGCACAAACCCGGCCTCTCGGTTCTCTTCCTTGTCTTGGTCGTGGGTTTCTTCCGGACTTTAGTCTTGGACTCAAATGTTAAAGATGGAACATCCTTCAAGCTCTTGGGGTCAGACTTTTGATCTGGAACTACAGAAGACGCAAAAAGAAGATCGTGGGCTGATGTCAAAGAAAAAGATACAACTCTGGCTCATCCTACTTCTTGTTCAACGTTGAATCTGGCTCATACTAAAAAAAATTCCACTACCTTTCAATTTCATCAAATCTATTGAGAACAATATCATGTTGGCATTGGAGAATCAAGCATAGCCATTTATCATACCAAATTTTGTGCTTTGCCAGATATAGATCCCTTTCCAAATCTTCAAGTTCAGATCTAACATAATCTTTAAATAGATAATTCAACTCTTCCTCATATGTTGGGAAAGTTAGAAGATCTTCATAAATTCTCCGATAAAATTTCATAGACTGCTAAGGATCTTCATAGCCACTATAATTCACCATGGAACACAACTAGATAGAACCAACTGTAAATATAGATCAAAATATCAGGATCGGACAGGGGCGATCCCGATCCAATCCTTGAAAGGATCGGCTAATCCAAAGTTAAAGAGAAAAAAAATCAAAAACTAGCTCGGATTGGCCAGGCCTGATCCGGAGCCAATTTGTCTGATCCGAGGCCGATCTGGTCAATCCGCCTTACCGATACCAAGGCCATCCATCCTATCCCGGTCCGATCTGCCTGATTCAGCGCCGATCCACTGCTAAGGCCAATCCGACCTAGGATTCAATATCAAAGTCGGCCGACCCGATCCGATCCGGCCGGATTGGCCGCTTTTTGAACCATGACTGCAAACCTGGCCCTAATATCAAAATTTGATGTAGGATATGGCCCAAACAATAATATGTGGAAGCAAAGACAATTAAAGAAAACCAAGAACTGACTTTAGAGACACCCAAAGCACTCGAAATTGAACAGAAATTTAGGGAATGAAGGAGGGAATCAAATAGAAGAGATTATGAAGAATGGAGTCGATAGGAGAAAAAAAGATAGGGAAATGGGTTGTTTTAGGGTTTTTGGAGAGTGTCCATGAAGATCCCAACAAGTGTCATTGGTATGACGGATGCACCCAGATCATCAAAACCACAACCAAATCGACCACCACAGCCACGGGTACTACCTCCCCTGCCACCTTTCTGGGAGGATGAAATCAATGTTGAGCGCTCTACCTAAGCTGGCTGAACCATAGTGCTACAACGTTTCTCTTCTCTATATAGACATGCATATACCTCATTGAGAGATGGAAGAGGGTCCTTGCCAAGGATGCTAACTCGCAGCTGCTCATATTCTGGATTGAGACCAGCCAATAGTAAATAAATATGAAATTCTTCATCATGCTTCACATAGGTGACTATGTAATAGGCTGCTAATGGGAGGTCTCCTTCAAAAGCAGCTCAAGAAAGCCCAGGAAGCAAAGAGGCTACTCTAGCATTTGGAAAGGGAGAGAGAAGCACCACTCAAGTTGTTGCATCATCGGAATAATTTCATACACCCTACTGCATGCAAGCTACACGCATGATCAAGAATTTGGAATTAAAGTGAAAATATCATATTCCAATGGTAAACTTGTTCCATAAGCCCATCTTTATTAGATTATTTGTGTTGTAAATATTTTTGCGTACTAAACATTCATGGGTTTCTCTCTCTACCACTAGATTAAAAGGTTACACTCTAGCTTGGTGGAGGTGAGGAATGAATACAACCCTGGTCCCATCAATACCTAGAAGATCTTTCAGGAAGCCTCAGAACAGAAATTTCTAGATAGAGTTGTTTAACAAGTTTCTAGGCTTACATCAAGGGGGAGAAATGAAGTCGACTACATTAAGGAACTCTCAAACTATCTTCAAGATTGTGATTGCTTGAGAGTAAAGAAGTTAAAGTCCAATTCTATTTCTTTATATTAAAGGATGAACTAAGGAGTGATCTTGCAAATTTTACTCTGGAAACTGTTAATATGGTTTTAAAAAGTGTCATGTTGTTTAAAGAAAGGCTATCACAACAAATTATATTGTTTTTGGAGAAATGGAGAATATCTCTGAAGAAACAAAAAAGACACTAGAAGAGCAAGAGAACAAGGATTTGTATACATGCAGAGTAGTGGACAATTTTTCCAAGCATCCAAAATGAATATATATATATATATGTATGTATGTATGTATGTATGTATGTATGTATGTATGTATGTATGTATGTATATACAATCTGGAAGTAATGCAAGCAATAACATTGCAGGTTCGTACACTAATGAAATCAGCTAGACCATGACTAGAGTCACCAGACATGAAGAATGAGGTATGTCAGAGAATTGGGAATCACTTCTTATACAAGGGAAAAGAACAGCCAAAGTACAATTCCATTTACTTTGGGAGTTCAGTCAACATGATTTCCGAAGCTTTAATCAATCTGTTGTAAATTTTTAATTGAAACAAGCTTCAAACAAAAGCCATTTTCTATTCATGGATTCAAGGTGGGATATCGTGAGATCTACCACAGGACGTATAAATATTGTAAGATGGGAGTGTTTCATGATCAAGTACTTTTCTATGTAACTGAGACGGATGCATGCAATATTATCCTGGAAAGATCACGGATCTATAGTCTAATGCTGTTGTTCAGTATAGTATTGTGGATTTTTGTGGTGGGATGCGTAATCAGATTTTTTTCACATTCCTTCCATTACATGCTGCCAAGAGAAAGCAAACAACACCAAGCGGGAGAAAACTACCACTATAAGAAACTTCAATTGGCAATCGTGACATCTAAAGTTGGGACTCTTTTCCACCTAGCAGGAATGAAGCAAGGGTTAATCCATCTACATATCTTCATTAGGGTCTAAGAAATCCTCTCCTTCAGATATTTTAGGTGGTCTCCACAGCCCTCCAATGTGAATCATTTTATGCCTCCACATAGGACACGTGAAATTCCAATCCCAAGGGATATATCCTTCTTTATCTAGGCCTAAATTCAAATTTTATTGAATTAGTAATTTCTTAGTTATTTTGAAGTTTAATTCGACTAGGAGTTGAAATGAGCCTTTGGTTTTAACTTTAGTTTTTAGTTAACTCTACATTCTTCTTTTTTGACTATGATTAGTACTAGTGATTAGATTGGTTTCCAATCCAAACACTCATAGGAGTTGCTAGTCATCAATCATCATACTCAAATTGAGTTGTCTAAATCTATATAAAGGCACGAGGGGATTTCCAAAAAGGTGTTTGTTGATGTTACAAAGTTGCTGATTTTATGAGAGGAAGATGGATTGCTAGTGGATTATTTTATGCTTTGTTTCCATTGGATTTTCTATTCTTTATGCTGATTGTGTGAACTGTGGAAATATATAATGTAACTTTGTTGCTGACTTTTTTGGTTGCTCAAGCATCACAATTGTAGTGACTTCACACCTATTCAATCTACTCGACTGGTGAGACATATTCAATTATTTTCTATTCGATAGATTAAAGTTTGAAATTGATTTAATTTCTACTCTTATATTACATTTTCTGATTTTCAATAGAAATCCCAATGACTGAGACCAATGCCCTGATTTGTCTCTTAATCGATGGACGTGGCATTGCAGATTTTCCTATTGATTGAAGTGATAGTTTAGGTTACTTGAATTGGTTGTTTCTTTAGATATGCTGTGCTATTGTTGAGGAACCATCGCTGTTCTGCATCAATTTCTAGTACTGATAGCTATAATGGATTCAGAAGTTTTATATCAATTTTAAAACAACCTACAGTTCTTTTCAGTCCAGATGTGATATTATGCAGTACAATGAATGTTTTAATCACCTTGCTAACAACCTACAGTTCTTTTCAGTCCAGATGTGATATTATGCAGTACAATGAATGTTTTAATCACCTTGCTAAATCACTTCGTTTAAAATAGTTGGACAACCAGCACAGATCAATGATCCAGAGAGATGGAACTAGCAAAACTCTAGTTGCTTCTACAACAACCAGAAATTCAGGAATGTATAATGAGATTCTACATGATCTATAAAATGGAGAATAATTTATATGGAAGTTAATTAGCAGGAGCAAAAGTCCCTTGGAAAGAAAGCTGCATAATGGAAGAAAACCAATGTATAGTCCTTTGGGTTCCTGCTACTTTCTTTGCACATTCTCTTCTTACCGGACAGAACCCATTTTATGGACATGTGTATAAATCAAAAATCTGAGAATGATACTTAAATCTTACTCGAGCAGTAGGGCAGCAGAGGGTTAAGTTAAATGATTGAAATTCACAAGGGTTTTATTAGCAAACATTAAAGCACACTGGATAAATAATAATACTAATACTAAAGAAAACCCAATTTACAGCCGTGCATAAGTTAGAAATCTGGGAACCGAGACTGAATTTAGGTGGACTGGTAGGAGTACAAAGGGTTACGTTTAGTGATTAAACCGCAAAATGGTTTATTAGCAAACACTAATATCACTGTAAAACACTGGTAGCTTCGAAAGTGATTGACGCTAATAAATACCTGGAAAAGATCTGTAACATGGATCCTAATACTTTGTGCCAAGATAATATCCTGGGGTCCTTGAACCTGAATCTACACTGTAACTGGGTCTTTCCACACTTATGTAAACTTACATGAGAATCTATAAGCAAAATCAACTGGAACATTACAGAAGACCACACAAGAAAATATAGATAAGTTACTTGTCTTTAAGCTGCATATCCGCACGAACTTCCAAAAAAAAAAAGACTATGGTCGCATCTTTATAACAAACAGCCCCCATTTGTTTAATTGTTATTCAACAATCAAGGACAGTCAATTTTGTTGTCCACAAATCCAACTAAGCTTTCAACTTAAAATCTTTAATTTATCTCCATATATTTCCCTCTCTGGAGAATATTTAGAATTGCAACCATTATCTACCAACTCCGCCTCCAGAACTAAAAGATAAACACAAAAAGTGGAAATTAAAACTTATTAAGAAATACAGCGTCTATGAACCCCCCACAAAACACAGACAAAATTGATTAATTAACCTAATCAAACAAGAACCCACAGTATGATTAAAAACAAACAAAAAGAGGTTGGGGGTGTCATTGCTAATGTTCTGATTTTGAAACACCGAGCTTCAATTTATTTTTGATGCTTGTTTTGGACAAGTTTCAAGCGATGCTTCATTTCCCTGAGAATTCGAAAGTACTAAACCCAAAGAAGTAGAAATCAGAAATAGAGTTCATAAAACCCTAAAAATAAAAATAAAAAGGTTTTAGTTCAGCGAAATGGAAAGAAACGAATTATGGGAGAGAGCAAGACCTGCCAAACCCTAAGAAGTCTCTTCTTGGCGTTAGCTTTTCTGGTGGTGGTGAGCTTGATTCTCTTCCATACCAGTCCCCCCGAGTCGTGCTTCTTCACTATCTCCAGCACTCTTGTCCCCCAAAACACACCCCCTACCATCTCTCTCGCTCGCTCGCTTGCTCAAAGCCTCGCACTGATGGCTAGGCTCCCCTGGTGTAGGGATTGAGCGGGGTTAAGTCCTTTTTTTTTTTTTTTGTTGGTAAAAAGAGTATATGTATCCGACGGTTATAAAAGGATGTTCTGTCAAGGATTTGGTGTCCATAACACCAGGGGACGTCATACGGAATAAAATGGATAGGTGATGATTTTTTGAATATGAAATATGCATTTTATTCCATACGACGGCCCCTGGTGTCCTGGACAGAACATTTATTTAAAGGGTGCAAAAGGATGTTCTGTCCAGGATTTGGTGTCTAGGGTGGACCACCTCTCATTTGGAGGACCAATTAAAGTCACCCTAAGGTAGGGCTGACATAGGGGCCAACACATCAGCATAAAAAAAGTGGTCTTGTCAGCCCTACCTTATGGTGACTTTAGTTCACCAAAAATTAGGTGAGGACAAATCTTGTGAGAACTGTGAAAATGGCATCAGGGTACGGACACATCAGCGCCGAAAAGTGATAAGTGCCCCCCAAAAAGTGAAAATCACTTTGTGGTACTGATGCGTCAGCCCCTCTGGTGCCGTTTTCACGGTTCTCATGAGATTCGTTCTCACATAATCCAAGCCCGCATGAGCCTGGTTCAGCCGGTCTGTTATTATCTATCATGGGCGTCTGACTCCAAGATATCAGACATAATGGGCCAAGATGGCCTAACATAAATCTATGGGTCTAATGCCGGCCCAAGGCCCATTAATTTATTACAAAATTAATAATTTAAAAGAAACAATTTATATATCTAGCTATTGGGCATCGGACATCAAGCCTTGGGCAGGGACAAGGCTAGACCAAGCATGGTCCAACCTTAAGGACTTAAACTCAGGCCTTAGGCCACATTAGGCCTTTTGAAGCCAATTCTAGTTCTCGACTCATGTTAGTCTAGCCTTGTCATCGTATCATCCACAAGGCAAAACTACAATACAAATGGACCAAGGACTAACATGAGCAAGGGAACAGGCTTGAATATTCTCCAGTCTCAATGAAGAGATATCACGCCAATGTCAATATATGACACAATTCCTGACAAATGTGTCTTGGTAAATAGATATGGGTCAAAAAGTGGTGTTACAATCAATAACGAAACAAATGTTCTGTCCAGTATATTGTATGTGTCCTATGCACAAGAGCTGGATGCATAGGGTTAAAACTGTAAAAACAGTTTTCAAATGAAAAAATAGGTACCCTTAAAAATGGGGTTTATAGGGTTAAAACCATAAAATAAATAGTGTTCAAATGAACATTTAAAAGAGACACCAAATTCAAAAAAAAACCACCACAATCAACCCGTGGTAGAGAACACAACAGGACATACAAAATCTTGGACAGAACATTTGCTCCCAATCAATAAACAGTAGATAATGTATATTTATCAAATTAGCCTTTGTTATGTCAATCATCTACAAAAACCTATCACTACAGGCTTTAGGGTTTAAGATAGAACATCACGACAAATCAAATGGGCTTACAGGACTAACTTGGAGACGTTTTTTGTGTCACCGTGTAAGGCCCACTGGACTATCCCAATGAAAGGCCAGGCATAAGCCTGAAGACAGACCATGACCTCGCATAGGCCTCTACCTAGGTTTTACACTAGGTTTGGCCTAGGTCTCTACGCCCCATGTGGCCCATCAGGCTGGACACAGATCTGAATATTTCATTATATATTTATTTGTTTATCTCTATATAAACATTTACATAATAATTATTGTAGTTATTTTGTAATGTCATTTTATCGTATATGAATTTCAAAATTAAACCAACCAGTAAACTGAATCTGCCACTACCCCACTGTCCTGGTGCTTTTGCCATCGCCTCTCTCGTGGTAAATTAGGTCGGTTCAGTCCCGTTTGGCAACATTCCACAGTATATACATTGACAACCACCTCTCCCACCTATTTTGCTGCAATCGGCAGGCCAAACGGAGAGTGGATCCTCTGATGAAGTTAAAATAGATTAACATGTAAACAGTGTATACACTGTGACACGTGTACAAAAATTTAGAACTCCCACCCAAATTTGGTTAACATTTAAATTTTTTTGTATGTGTCGTGTTTGAGAACACAGGTATGTATATATATATATGTGTGTGTGTGTGTGTGTGTGTGTGTGTGTGTGTGTAAAGCCCAATATCTTTTTGGGCTATTGTCACGAACCAAGACATCTTGTGTTGGGAATGAGATTAAAGACCAATCCCAATCCGGGGCCCAAAAGTTGTAATTTTCTACTTAATTGGAAAGTTTCCAAATATATATAACTCTACTTTACAAACATTGGAATTAATCTTTAATTCAAACTCCAGCCAACTTCACTATAAAATATAAACTTAATAATTTAACAAACTTAGCATTTTAAAATTTTAAACCTGATTTACTATGGTACTATTCGCAGTCACATTTCCTTCTTCCAGTTTCCCTAAAACACAAGAAAGAGCTAATAGCAGCGTCGCAGCCCAGCCGAACCTACTATTAGATCCTATAAATTACACGTCCAACTTGCAACCTCTTATTTCATTTCTTCCTCCTTAGAGTTGGAACCCTTATTCCTTTGTCGTTGGCAATTCAAGAACCACCTGGAAGCCGACTAACTAAATCTTGTGGAATATTTTACACTCATTTCATTCTTTCAAGCTGATTATCACCTTGTACTTGGAACCCTAATCCCTGGTCGGTGTCTGGCATTTCAAGAACCACCTCGCAACCCTTCTCATCCTATCTCTCTCCTGAGGTATGTTTGTTTTTGTTACTTGTCTTTTTTCTTGTTTTCTGGTTGATAAATTTGTTTCTACTTATCTCTTGACTTCCAGCAACCTCAAACAGATCCTATGGACCATTCCAGACCCAAGTTGTCCTCGCAATTATCCATCACGCCATAACCTCTAGGGCGGAACACTAATTGGCCACCTCCCAGGTGGAACCCTAATCCGTCACGCATGCAGAACAATAATCAGCCACCTCCAACTCCGAGGCACAACCCTAATCTGTTGATAGTTCCAAGAACCACATGGGATCCAGATAACTGGAACTTGTCATCAATTATGTGTGGTAAGTTTGTTAGTATTATTTCTTTTCTCTTTTCTCTTTTCTCGTTGATAACCGATAAGACTTGTTTATGACTTCGATCTCCAGTTTTCAAGGATTAGAAACTAAAGCTAGATCATCCTAATCCGGTAGACTATGAGAGATACACGTCACTTTTGCGACCAGATAATTCGCCCCTTTTGCCTTCAAGTTGGAATCCTAATCCCACGTTGGAAAATTTCAAGCTTAAAGACCACCACGGAAGATGACAGCCCAAAGATCGCCTTATAAGATGCACCGAGAGATCGCTATACTTCTCTTTCTTTCATGCATGTGGTAAGTTTGTTTTTTGTTTCTTTCTTTTAT
>JAOXJP010226442.1:0-11489 GCA_025762735.1 Platanus orientalis | reverse complement strand
CTCTCTCTCTCTCTCTCTCTATATATATATATATATATATATATATATATATATATATATATTACTGAGCCGAGCTTAATGAAGCTTGGCTCAGGCTCATTTATCAAACAAGCTCAATTCAATGCTTATGCTTAAAACAAGCCTCAGGCTTGGCTCATAACAAGTTGAGTTTCAAGCTGAGCCATGCTAGGTCGACTCCTTGACAGCCTAATTAATTTTTGTTGTTCTTTTTGTCTATTTTTATCTCCTTTCCTCTCTTTAATAAAATCTTTATTCATAGCTCGGCTTTTTGACAGCCCTAATTAAATTTTGTTGTACTTTTAGTCTTTTTTTCTTCTTCTTTCTTTTCATTCATTTCTTTTTTTTAATAAAATCATTATTCATAAAAAAGAAGGGTCACCACCCACCTCACTAGATGGAAATGTCAATAAGATAGGATAACATGGTCAAAGAAGAAAGTGATTGACAAAGATTTAACATTTCTAAAAAGCAGGGTTATATAATTTAACTTGTATCGATATTGCTAGGGCAGCTGTAAACAAACAAAATATGAAGCAATGTGGACATATCCGTATTCATATTCATCTACGTAGTTGAATATTGGATGTGAATTCAAACATTTGTGGATATTTAAAAATAACATTTGTATTCGTATTCATTTACTTAACTAAATATCGGATATTAATGTGGATATGCAATTACATTTTTTATTAGAAAATTAAGGTTTTGAGTGGTAACACAAATATTTTGGGACTAAAATCATAGGGTGAATGAGAGAAGTGGAAAAGGATGGGATTGCTAGTTACTATAATAGGAAGAGCAGAGACTAGAACATCCTAGAGAAGAAGAAGATGTTGGAGATTTCTATGTCACTAGTTCAGGAATGGAGGTGAAGATTAGGGCTATAAATGGATAAAATATGAAGCAACTAAATGCATATCCGAATTCGATTCATTTTAATTTTAAATATATCAGAATTCAGTTCAAAATCTGGTTGATATTTCAAAACATTATTCATACTAGTGTTTGTTTAGTTAACCCATTATCAAACCGAATTTGGATTCATCAGAATTATGTTTGATGGAAAACTAAAAAAGGAAGAGATAATGGAATTAGGTTTGCATAAAGGGGGAAGAAGAAAGAACAAGAAAAAAAGAAAGAAAGAGAGGAAGAGGTTGAATAGAAACTGAGAATAAGAGAGTAAAAAACAAAAAAACATACCTGCTTACAATGTCACCAACAGGCCACCATCGTTGACAGTGAGATCCCCTTCTCCCTCTCCCTCTCCCTCTCTTAGTATTTGCATTGACTATTGTCTGTGCTCGATTTGAGGTGATACTCAATTGCTTTAATTGATTATTAGTTCTAGAATGCTAGGTTATCATTCTACATCTAGCTCCATGCCAAGACTAACATCTGGCATCATATTGTCAAAGGTAGAGAGCTCTTTCCTAATATTTGTTGGAGAATTGGAGGTGGAATTTAAATCAAAATATGGTCAATGGATTTCCCACTGACCCAACTCAGCTTTCCTTCTCACGCGTTGATGGACTCGCTGGTTTGGGCCCCCACATCTTCTAGGTGTTCTTCTCAGGCAAATGGACCCTTAAATGTTTTATCCAAACCAATCTGTCACCTTCTCTCCCAAACAAGTTGGGCTAAACCATGGTGCATGAAACTCCCCATTCAAATCCAATTAATGGTGGGCAACGCCTAATGCCCTGGGCGATTGCAGCACCATCTTTCTAGAGAAAAAAAGTCTCGGGTTTGAACCCAATCAACGGTTTTTGTCTGCAGTCGTGCTTTGATGCTTCTCTCCCACCGTGTTGTGGGTTCCACACTAGGTGCAGCAGTCAGCAGCCCATGGGGCTACCAAAATTTCCAATTACCTGTGTGGAAATGTTGGGCCTTACCCTTCCTACTTGAAAGGCCATATATCAACCAATCCGTCTAATTCTACATCTGGTCTAAAGCTTATCAAAACACATATAGACTGTTTGGTAGCCACTTGTAATGTAATCTTTTTTTCATTTTAAATTGACAAGGCATATGTAGTCATGAGGTGATGGCTCATTCAATACTTATTTGTTTAATCAAATTTAAAATGAAGTCATCTCAAGTTTTTCTGTAAATTGAAATGATTTTTGTTATTAAGCACAACTCATTGGAAATCAATGAATTCATTATGATCCATCTTTTTTTTTCACTCTGAATCTGTGCATGTAAAATTCGTGCACAATGCATGTGCAAGGGTGGAAACACTCACATTAACACCGAAAAGTAATAAACATGTACCTCAAAAAATGTAAATCACTTTTTAATGATGATGTGAGCGAAAAATATTATATACGGAAATCTGCTTTTCCTGATGTATTAGGATGGCATTAGGGGGTGGACACATTAGTGCTAGAAAGTGATAAGCACCCCTCAAAAAGTGAAAGTCACTTTTAGGTTTTAGGTACTGATACTTAGCCCCCTGATGTCATCCTAATACATCAGGAAAAACAAATTTTCATACCTAATCCCAGCCCTGATGTGAGTGTTTTCAAGCCCCTACACACATTGTGTATGAATTTTATATGCACAGAAGCCAGGCTGCTTTTTTTTGGTTTCATATGCATAGGGAAACTCAAATGAAGTGATTTCATTATAGGTGGCTGCAAACGCAGCTTTAGATTCAAATTTTATCTAATTTGAAGTTGTAGATCAGATTTTTTCCTTGATTTGATTTTTGATCAGGAAAAAACTCTTTAGAAGCCACCTCCTCACATCATGGGACCCAAAAATCCTATTTGTGTATTATTCATTATGATACTAAGCTTATATTATGACCCAAAAATCCTTATATATGGACACCCAACAAAATGACTGTGAAAAACATCCCCAAAAAGTGTTCGGTGGTGATGTGTTAGTCCTATTGTCATTCCTACTCTAGGCACTCTTTAAGTTTTCATACCAAATCCCACCCACTCTAGAGAGGTATTGTAGTCGAATCCCTCAGACAACATTCATGTGATTGCGTTGATGTTCGCCTCTTTCTCTCTCCTAAGAAGTGGGTCCCATGTTATGTACGGCAATTTGTGGGCTTAACTGGCACTTTCAGAAAAAAAAAATTATAATAACCAAGAGCCATACGCTCTGAAATCCTCTACGCCACCCCCTTGTGAGCCACTCAATGGCCGCATAGGGGGGAGATCAACTCAGTTTTTGAGATGTCACATCACCTCCAAAAAGTGAATTGATTTTCCCCATTGTGTAACCATTGAGTGGCTCACAAAAGGGGTGGCCAAGAGGATTTCAGCCCAAACCGTACAGGCATCTCTAATTGTTGAAGCAAATTGGCATTGGGGACCACCAAGTCTCCCCACCAGAAAACGATCGAAGAGGCAGAGGGAATCAGGTGCAAATGGAGGTCCCGCAGCAACTCCCTGGTACGGTTGGTGGTAGTCAGGTGAGTACTATACTAGGTTGATGCATTTGACGTTTGAGAGGAGGCGGCAGGAGACACGAAGCAAACATGCATCCTTGTTTCATGAGATTTTGTTGGGATTCTCCTCTCCGCTTCTCTTTGAAATGACAAACGTAGCTCCCCCCCTCCCTTCCCCCAAAATTTCTTACTTCCCAATTCTTGGGTTAATGTGTGAGAAGGAAAGGATGTTCTGTCCATGATTTGGGGTCTAGGATGGTGTCCAGGACACCAGGGCCGTCACATAAGGACTAAAATGCATATTCCATATTCATCACCCACCCATTTTATTCCATATGATGTCCCTTGGTGTCTTGGACAGAACATCTTTTCCAGTGTGTGGGACAGGGTTTTCCTAAGGTGGTTGGGAAGATCTCTTCACTGCACCACTAAGGGTGTCAATTGCATTTGGTTGGCCTGAAGCCCAACATGTTCAGCTTGACAGGTTGGCCCAAGTTAATTTTGAACTGGATTGAGTTTGGACCCAGATTTCAGGCCTAAAGTTTTATTTGGACTGAGAGTTCAAGTAGACTCACTTTATAGTCTAGTCAAGTCCAGCCTAAAATATGTATAAAATATAACTTGCTTCAATCTTCTTGCAACTCACAAAACCCATAAAAAAACCATCTTATTAGGAATCTCAAGAAAACCTTAACTCCTAAAAGCATCTTTTTGCAAAGTTTTACTTGTTAAGATTTGTTTTACTATCTAACAAAATCAAAAAACAAAATTTGTTATGGAACCAAAGTGGTTAAAACATCAAAGTAACCCACTATTCAAAGAATAGACGTTTTTTGGCTGTCGTGTGTGAATTCAAGACAGCGACTGAACAAGGCAGCTAGTGTACATCACCTCATCTAACCTGCCAAAGGTAGTGCGGCTACGGCTTGGCTGGGTGTCGTGCCAATGAAAGAACCCCGATGGAGATTTTCCAAACTAGACGTGATCCCTCTTTCTCCTCAGCAACAATGGTTGTGCAACCAACACTTTCTGGTTTATGCTTTAACCACACTATGGCTATAAAATCCCGAATCTTTGACAAAATTGCTTGACAGCTTTCTTGTAAGAAAATGACCTCCAACTGTCTCTGCTTGGAAGAAGTAAACACCCCACTGCCTTCTTAGGTTTTGTATGGAAAATTGGATATGACTTGTAGTAGCCTAGAAATGAAAGATTTTATAATTGAAACATTGAAGTACTTGCATTTATTAATAGCCTGTTTGGCAGCCACATGTAACGTAATCATTTCATTTGAGTTTCTAAAGGCATTTGTAGCTATAAGGTGATGGTTTGTAATGAAATCATTCAAATTCATACTAACTTGTTAACTACAACTAGAAATGAAGTCATCTTAGGTTTTTCTATAAAATGAAATGGCTTGCGTTATCAAGCATAAATTGGTGCAAATCTGAATGAATTCATTATAAACCATCCCATTCTAGTTACAAAAGTTTTGGGAAACTCAAATGAAATTATTACATTACATGTGGCTGCCAAATGCAATTTAAAAATTGAAGATGTATTTATTTTGACTAGGGGTCTAGCGGTCTTGTTTGAAATGCTCTCTCCCTCTCTCTCACTCACTCACTCACTCATATATATATATATATATATATATATATATATTACTGAGCCGAGCTTTTAACAAGTTGAGCTTAGTGAAGCTTGGCTCAAGTTCATTTATCAAACAAGCTCAATTCAATGCTTATGCCTAAAACAAGCATCAGGCTCGGCTCATAACAAGTTGAGCTTCAAGCTTAGTTGAGCTAGATCAACTCCTTGACAGCCTAATTAAGTTTTGTCGGTTTTTTAGTCTATTTTTATCTCCTTTTCTCTCTTTAATAAAATCGTTCTTCGTAGCTTGGCTTTTTGAGAGCCCTAATTAAATTTTGTTGTACTTTTAGTCTTTTTTTTTTCCTTCTTTTCATTAATTTCTTTTCTTTACTAAAATCATTATTCATAAAAAAGAAATAAGGTTCACTACCCACTTCATTAGACGGACATGTCAATAAGACAGGGTAACATGGTCAAGGAAGAAAGTGACTGGCAAAGGATTTAACATTTCTAAAAAGCAGGGTTGTATAATTTAACTTATAACGATATTGCTAGGGCAGCTGTAAACGAACAAAATATGAAACAGATGTGGACATATCTGTATTCATATTCATTTACTTAGTAGAATATTGGATGTGATTTCAAATATTTGTGAATATTTAAAAATAACATTTGTATTTGTATTCATTTACTTAACTAAATATCGGATATTTATCTGGATATACAATTACATTTTGTATTAAAAAAGTAAGGTTTTGAATGGTGACACAAATATTTTGGGGCTAAAAACATTGGGTGAGTGAGAGAAGTGGAGAATGATGGGATTGAGCAGAGACGAACATCCTAGAGAAGAAGAAGATGTTGGAGATTTCGATCACTAGTTCAAGAATGAAGGTAAAGATTAGGGCTATAAATGGATAAAATACGAAATAGTTAAATGCATATTTGAATTCGATTCATTTTAATTTTAGATATATCAGAATTCAGTTTGGTAGATATTTTAAAACATTTTTCATACTAGTGTTTGTTTAGTTAACCCATTATCAAACGGAATTTGGATTCATCTGATTACGTTTGATGGAAAACTAAAAAAGGAAGAGATAATGGAATTAGGTCTGCTTAAAGGGGAAAGAGAACAAGAAAAAAAAGAAAGAAAGAGAGGAAGAGGGAGATGAAGGAAGAGGTGGAATAGAAACTGAGAATAAGAGAGTAAAAAACAAAAAAAACCTACCTACTTACAATGTCACCAATAGGCCACCATCGTTGACAGTGAGATCCCCTTCTCTCTCCCTCACCATCTCTCAGTTTTTGCATTGACTATTGTCTGTGTTCGATTTGAGGTGATACTCAGTTACTTTAATTGATTATTAGTTCAAGAATGCTAGGTTATCATTATGAAACCATCACTATCCTACATCTAGCTCCTTACCTGGACTCAGCATCTGGCATCATATTGTCAAAGGTAGAGAGCTCTTTCCCAATATTTGTTGGAGAATTGGAGGTGGAATTTAAATCAAAATATGGTCCGTGGATTTCCCACTGACCCAACTCAGCTTTGCTACTCACCCGTTATTGAACTCGTTGGTTTGGGCCCCCACATCTTCTAGGGGTTCTTCTCAGGCAAATGGACCCTTAAATGTCTTACACAAACCAATGTGTCACCTTCTCTCCCAAACAAGTTGGGCTAAACCATGGTGCATGAAACTCCCTATCCAAATCCAATTAATGGTGGGCAACGCCTAATGCCCTGGTGATTGCAGCACCACTTTTCTAGGGAAAAAGTCTCGGGTTTAAACCCAATCAACGGTTTTTGTCTGTAGTCGTGCTTTGATGCTTCTCTCCCACCGTGTTGTGGGTTCCACACTAGGTGCAGCAGTCAGCAATCCACGGGGCTACCAAAATTTCTAGTTACCCGTGTGAAAATGTTGGGTTTTACCCTTCCTACTTGAGAGGCCATTTATCAACCAATCCGTTTAATTCTACATCTGGTCTAATGCTTATCAAAACACTTAAAGACTGTTAGGCAGCCACTGTAATATAATCTTTTTTTCATTTTAAATTGGCAGGGCATATGTAGTCATGAGGTGATGATAGCTCATTCAAATTTATACTTATTTGTTTAACAAAATTAGAAATTAAGTCATCTCAAGTCTTTCTGTAAAATGAAATTATTTTTGTTATTAAGCACAAATAATCGGAAATCAATGAACTCATTATGATACATCTTTTTTTTTTTTTTTTTCACTTTGAATCTGTGCAGTAAAATTCTTGCATAATGCATGTTCAAGGGTGGAAACACTCACATTAGCACCGAACAGTAATAAATATCCACCCCAAATAATGTAAATCACTTTTCAATGATGATGTGAGTGTTTCTAAATCCCTACACACATTATGTATAAATTTCATATGCGTAAAAACCAGGCTGTTTTTTTTTTTGGCTTCATATGCCTAGAGAAACTCAAATGAAGTGATTTCATTATAAGTGGTTGCAAACGCAGCTTTAGTTTGAAATATTATCTAATTTGAAGTTGTAGATCAGATTTTTTCCTTGATTTGGCTTTTGATCAGGAAAAAACTCTTTAGAAGTCACCTCCTCACAGCATGGGACCCAAAAATCCTATTTGTGTATTATTCATTCTGATACTAAGCTTGTATATTATCATCCCCTTTGATGAAGATTATCTTCATTATATATGGACACCCAACAAAATGACTGTGAAAAGCATTCTCAAAAAGTGTTCGGTGGTGATGTGTTGTCCTAATGTCATTCTTACTGTCGAATCCCTCAACAACATTCATGTGATTGTGTTGATGTTCGCCTCTTTCTCTCTCCTATGAAGTGGGTCCCATGTTATGCACGGCAATTTGTGGGCCCAACTAGCACTTTCAGAAAAAAAAAAATTATAATAACCAAGAACCATACAGGCATCTCTAATTGTTGAAGCAAATTGGCATTGGGGACCACCAAGTCTCCCCACCGGTGCCATATCAAGTGCACCACAAAACGATCCAAGCGACAGAGAGAATCAGGTGCAAATGGAGGTCCCCCAGCAAGTCCCTGGTGTGGTTGGTGGTAGTCAGGTGAGTACTGTACTAGGTTGATGAATTTGATGTTTGGGAGGAGGCGGCGTGAATCGCGAAGCAAACATGCATCCTTGTTTCATGGGATCTTGTTGGATTCTCCTCTCCGCTTCTCTTTGAAATGACAAACGTAGTTCCCACCCTCCCTTCTCCCCCCGCCCGCTGCGCCCTCAAAGTTTCTTACTTCCCAATTCTTGGGTTAACCTGTGGGAAGGGAAAGGGTCCATGATTTGGGGTCAAGGATGGTGTCCAAAACAACAGGACCGTCACATATGGAATAAAATGCATATTCCATATGACGTCCCCTGGTGTCCTGAACAGAACATCCTTTCTGATGTGTGGAAAAGAGTTTTCCTTAGGTGATTGGGAAGATCTCTTCACTCTAAGGGTGTCAATTGCGCGGTGATATCACCTGCGCCGACCAAAAAGTGAGATGAGACACAAGGGGGGTATCATTTCACTTTTTGGAGATGTCACATCACCCCAAAAAGTGAAATGATACTCCTCTGTCTTGTCTCACAAAGAGGGTCGGCACAGGTGATATTCCCCCGTCAATTGCATTTGGTTGGCCTGAAGCCTAACATGTTCAGCTTGACAAGTTGACAGGTTGGCTCAAGTTAATTTTGAACTTGACTGAGTTTGGGCCTAGACTTCAGGCCTAAAGTTTTATTTGGATTGTGAGATCAAGTAAACTCACTTTATAGTTTAGTGAAGTCCAACCTAAAATTTGTATAAAATATATCTTGACCCAACATGACCGGAAATTGGTATAACTTAGCCCAACAAATATAAGACAGCTTTGGATTCATTATCAGCCCAAAATTTAACTAATTAGACGTATTGTCAAGGTATATAAGGGTTAATATGGCCTACTGTCAGTCCAAATTTAAAAAAGATTTAAATTTGAGCAACCCAAAGCCCAGGATTTTAAAATGAAACGAGTTTGGGTTAACCTTGGCACAACTCAGCCAGCCCAATTGGCAGCCCTGTGCACCACCATTTTCTACTTTAAAGGAAGGATGGTGGTATTTGGCCAGCCCAGGTGGACCAATATGGCTCACTTATCTGAATTAGCCACGTGTTTAGGTGCCCTGTGATTTTGAATCATATCCAGTATCAATGGACAGGTACCACTCTATTACTAATCAATGCATGACATGTGGTCTGACAAAGGGCATTTGAGTCAATACACATGGATCTAAAGAGGGTATTACAATAAATAAGTACTTGTGTATTTATTTATTTTGGTAAGTGTACTTGTGTATTTATTAATACATCTTTTGTCAGACATCGTGTCACATTGTGAGCAGTGACTGAAGTGGTGCCTGCCCATTCAGACTGAAGATGATGTGAACTTGTGCTCTGTGGACAGACGCATCATAGAATGAGCCTCTCACAGGAGAGATTGTTAACATTGTATGATGCGTCAACAAGAGGATTCGACCCCTGGCCCGGAACAGCTCACTTGCTGCAACTATCCATGTTTGGGTCATTAATTTCTATATTTCATCCATGTGTGGAATTTGGCCCAGCCTCAACAGTTCACAGTTCAAATCTGGTGAGAATTTGAACTGGCCTGAAACACTTCAACCCAAGCTAAAATAAAACAGAGGACTGATTGCTTAAGTAGGAATTGTGTAACCTGATCTTGAGCAGCCAAAACTGGAAGACGGGGGTGCTAACCTTACCCAAACCTGAAAAATGCATGGTGATTGTGCAGCCTTAGCATTTATAGTCCATATGATGATGATAGTGATGAGGAGGAAGAGTTGGTGCAAGAAGGGAAAGAACAAAAATCCATTGTTTCTGCACTATCCTGAATGGACCCTTACATAAAGATTTAAAAGAAAAAAGCATATAACTAGAAAGAGTAAATGGAGTTCTTTGTTTCAATTATGTCTACATAATTGTGGAGTTTGACAGACACTGCTATATGTAAGATTTTCACATTACATATATTATGTCTGGATATAGTTGGCTTGGCTCATCAAGAGCGGAGTTTGAGACTTGTTTGAAGCTCATAGAGTTGAGTCTGAGCCTCCAATTGTACTCATTTAGCTTAGTGAGCCTGAGCTGAGCTGCACTAGGATCAGCTTGCAAATAGTTCAGCATGTTAAGGGTCTTACATATGTATATAATACAAATTAATTTAGTTTATAATATTATATATTATATGTTGCATTTGTTAGATATAATCAATGAGATATTTTATTTTATAAAACAAATGCTGAGTACAAAAGTATTTGTGATCCTCTGTGAGCATGTTATAGGCCGACATGTGTAGTATTTTGGGGTTAAAAGCATAAAAAAAGTAGGTTTCCAAAAGGAGGCACCAAACCAAAAATACATCATGTGTCATTCAATGGCACATTTACATAGGTTCACAAACACTTTTATTTTTATTTTTTTATATCACGGACAATCATTCCCATTTAGTTTATCTTAATAAGAATAAATAGAAAAAGACACCGTCAAATGTTTTTTTTTTCTTCTATTAATTTTATTAGACCTTTTTTGCTTGTCGACTGGGCTTGAGCCAACCTTGCCACAAATTTACAGAGTCGAGCCTAAGCTCAGAACCAGGGCTGTCAATCAGGCCAGGCTGGGCTAGGCCGAATCATCCATGCCCAGCCCAAAATATTGAACCTAGGTCCGAACTTTTTCTGAGCCTTAACTCAACCCGAGATTATCACCCTAACTTGGCCAATTAAAAAATGTTCCAGGCCACCATTGGGCCAGCCCGAATTTAACGTAAGCCAATCTTCTTCACCAAGATACACACCTGCAAAACCTAAACCTGCAACAACAAATGTAATTCCAAACATCTCATCTCTTACTTTCACTTCAAAAACAAGTTTGACAGTGCTTTGGGATAAAAATGATTCTTGAGCGGCAGACATTACCAAGCATCACATTTACCTAGGAATGCAAATAAATCAGATATGATCTGGATGTATTTGGTTAATTTATAATCAGATAGTTTTTAAACAAACAGATATTTAATCGAATCGGATACATAAAGGTTCTTATTTGTATCTGTTAAGTTAGTTGAATATCGGATATGAATACGAATATATCTGATTAAACAAATTCATTAAGTTAGGTTAATGTATTTGTATCCGTTAGATTAGGTTAATGTTAAAAATATTAATATACTCTACTATAAAGTAACATAGCCTATTATAGTATGTAAAAAGTAAAATAACCTACAGTATTATAACATGACTATTAATTTAAACCAGTCATTAAGTTATATATATATATATATATATATATATATATATATATATATATATAAAAGAAATCAACATATGAAAAAGAGAGTTTTGGTTTGCTTAATGGATAAAACAAGATAAACTACAAGGCAAAATGGCGGATGGAACCG